>JUFY01000063.1:16896-64997 GCA_001855655.1 Leptopilina clavipes
GAGATTCAAGTGGAGAATCCAACAGCATGTCACCAAAATATTCCCTACAATACTGTGCGATTTTTGCTTGTTGTCTTGGATTACAGTGATTTTCAAAACTGAGTATGACTGGAAATTCTGATGTTTTAAAGGCACTGTCAGCTATTGCCTCTATTACATCACGCGCGCATATTTCAGGCACAAATGTATATCTGTAAGATAATTTCATTGTTCATCTAATAGAACTCTAAATTAACGGATTATATTTGATTACATCAAATTTTTTCTTGCTATAAACGAAAATTGGGGATTAAAAACTCACCCATGAACAATAACAGGTTCGTCGAACTTGCCATTCCAGAAATCGAGCTCAACACAACGACATCCGGCAAGTAAACACTGTTTATAGATTTCTACAGAGCTCTTACCAGTAAGTTGATGACCTAAAAGTAATTAATTAATTTTCACATTGAGAGTTTTTTAATAAATTTAAAAGCGCAGCATTAATTATTTTTCCAACACCCAAAAATTATACAAATATTTGCTGTTTAATAATGAAGAAATTCCCCCCGTAAAGTATTCACGCGGTAAAAAATAATTAATTGCAACAATCAGCAAATTCTTCAATTAAAAAATTAATTTAATTCAATTTTGCCTGATTGGTGTAAATTGAAAAAATGGTAATTAAAAATAAGAGGAAAAATTATTTACCAGTGAGGTACGTATTGTGACTAGAATTGATAAAATAATGAGCAAGTGGTTGATCCATATCGTCTGATAATTCAAATTTAGACACAGCAACAATGGGATTATCTTCACTCATCAAATACCTGAGGAAACCATCGCAACTCAATTGTCCCCGTGTGGCATTATATTTATTTGGCTCATATTCATTGATAATATCCTTTGCTCGTGCCGCATTCGCGTACGGATATAAAATTTCATTCAAACGTGGATCTCTTTGTGTTTTATTTAAAAAGTCGACAAGTTGTGGTACAGACATAAGTTTACGTTTCGAATTGCCGATAATATCATCGAAAACTTTTTCCACCTCTGTACGTTGCGTAAGAGTTTTGTAGAAATTGAAGAATTCCTCAAATTCAAATTTCTGCAGTGGCACACCGTCAGTCTGAAATATAAATTATTCTCACTGCACTTGATTTTTCTTCGGACGGAAAAAGAATAAAACGAGACAAACAAACAATTCTCCTGTCAGTTTGTTATTTGTTTGCTTTCTCTTTTCTGTACATAATTCATTTTATTGTTCTCATTAAAATTCAGGTAGGAAGCCATTAAATTTCAGTTTAATAATTAAAACTTTTCATTAACATTTTTGATTATTCGTTTGACATATTGTTTGAGAATTTAATGAAACATTCAATATTAATTCAATTTTTACAGCTTATTAGTTTAAATTTAATTATATGTATGTGAATTCCAATTTGATTTGAAAAAAATTTATATCTCAATTTCGTTTTTTGGAAAAAATGAAAGCAATCTCTATTCGTGGAATAGAGGAACATTTTGTAAGAAGTATAGATATTAGATCTTCTTGGAGTGCAATTTTTATCTACTGTGAAAGACTTTCTAGACTTTGAATTTTTCAGCAAAGATTGAGTGAATTTATCGTTTCCTGTGGTATTATTGGCCCAATGCCAAAACTCAAAAAGTTGAAATGTACGACCACCTTTCATGAATCGTGACAAATTTATACACACAGGCAAAATTCATCATTCTTGAAAATCCTTTCGTGCAATTAATGTGGAAAATCGAGATATTTAACGTTTATATTTAGTTGATGACTTTAAATAAAGTGTTTGTCTGAAGAATTATCATATCATTCAAAAATTATCAACTTTTAAGAAAGATGGGAATTTACCTTGCCAGATGGTATCCCTGAAGAATCAAGTGCTTTCTCGACACGCTTCTTATCATCCTTATTTTGAGTGAACATTTTTACAATACTGCAAAAAAAAAATTTTTTCCCTTTACAATTCATATTTCTTTGAAATATATATTTTAATGACTTTTTCAATTTGAAGATAGAATTTATTTTTATTAAATAAATTTGCAATTGCAACAAATTGTTATGATTGATTTAGAAAAATTTTTAATAATTTTTTATATTCAAGATTTTAAATTATACCATTAATAAACTTATTTACTTTGAAAATATGCGAAAGAATATATATTGGTCATCAGTTCTATTTTTGTATAAAAGTATTTTATAACTTGGAGGTGACTTGAAAAAATATTTCTTTTTTTACCAATCCTAATTGTAACTGAAGATTTAATATTATTTTTCTTTCAAAATCACAAAAGGATTTTTAGCAAAAAAAATTAAAAATTAAATTTTTTCAAAAAAATCACGAACAAAGTTAAATTTGACAAGTTTTCAATTTAGGTATACTTTTCATTTGGAAATGCTTGTTTGGCAAAGTGTCTGAAACTAAATTTACGAATTCCAAATGTATACTGAAACTTTATAAGCTAGAAAATTAGAGTGCTTTTAAAAACTTTAAGTACTTATATATACTTGAAATTTACCGCTATTAAATCCGTTGGAAATATAAAATTTTCTGAAATAATATATTAAAACTTTAGATTTGATAGGAAAAATTTTTATTAAATTTCTTTAAGTTTTACGAATTTTACGATTCGTTGTTTCAAAAAAGTAAGTATGCTTTAAAAAGAAAATAAATAATAACTATCGCGCGCAAGAATGATGACAAATCTGTATTATAATTTAAAAAATTAATACACATTAGATTTTTATTTAATGTGCATTAATATTCAAATTTATTCCAAAATACTAACTATTGATTATAATATCGAAACAATAATTTATGGAAATATTCATTAAAATAGTGAAAAAAGTTGAGGATTATGTAATAGATAGAAAATACATAGCTTGCTAGATATCTATTTCAAACTGTTTAACTCACTGACATTTCAATTCAAAGCGCCAAAAAGATATAATTAAAATCAATTTCCACAAACTTTGATGAAATATTGATATTATAAAAAGGTTGAATTCATCATTTAGTGAATGTTTTCAACGAATAAAATGAAAAAATACTTTCTCATTATTGATGAGAATGTAAAATTGAAATAAATAATATTTAAGTTAATTTAACTTACTTTTTTGATGGTATTTTCCCAGATTTATCAGCAGTTAATGTGAGTCTAATATGTGCTTTTTGCAGAAACATAATTGTACTTGTATTTAGCTGAGTAAGATTGTACGCCAATTGAAGAAGCTGATCCGTCCAATGGCGTGCCATTTCTGGTCGATTTGTACAAAAATTTATGAATGTCACATTCACAAAATCTGATCCATAGCAAATCGTTACTGTCTTATCTTCCAATGAATCTTGTGACCCCATTGTCACGCATGCTTTCAATTTAGGATCCTAGGAAATAAAAGCATGTAAACAAATGCGCAAAGAAATTAATTTTTTCGATTAAAACACCAGTTTTAATTGTTCTTTTTTATACATTTGTTTTAATAATCTAAAATTAAATTTTAAAAGTTTGATCTCAAAATAACGGAAATTTTTTAGTGAATCTTTCTACTTTTTTGGCAAGGAAAACTTTTTCAATTTCAAGTTATTCTTATTTGAAGAGCGAGAGAGAGAGAGAGAGAGAGAGAAAATAAAAAAAAGGTTCCTTTTAAATGTTAATAGAGCAGGTGAAATCATTTATAATGAATAATGTCTGGTTTGAAACCTTGACACTGTAATTTATGAAAAAAAAATGCTCAGTTTTATCGTATTGTTAATGTATAACGTTATAATATATTGATTATTGGTAAACCTTTGAGAAAATTTCAATCTGCTACAAACTATTGTTTTCAATACATTTGTACAGTTGGCTTTCGTTAAGGTGCAATTTTATAGGTGTGACTAAGGATAAAAATTATCTATTTATACAGGACATTATAGCCAATGATCTATTTATAAAATTTGCCAATACTTATTACGCTATGATACGTTATGAATTTCATTATTATTTTCTACAAAGTGTATATATATATATATATATATATATATATATATATATATATCTATGGAAAAAATCAAAATGTTAAAAAATAAATTGGTTTTATTTTTATTAAAATTGTCACGAGAGTATTTGACCCAGATTAATACAAAAGAAAAAGAAAATACATAAATAGGCAATAAAAAACAAATCATAATTTGAATGTTGAAAACCCAATTAAAGTAATTCTATGAAGAAAATTTATTGAATTTAATGACATAATCTATAGTTAAAAAAAATCCTTTTATAACCGTTTTTTTAGATTTTGACTATAGAAAATTTATTAACATATATCAAATTTTCCAACATCTAAGTTTTTTTATTTTCTATAATTTATGGCAAAATATAAAAAACTTTTTTTCTAATTTCTCTAAACGTCACCTGGGGGCAAAAAGAAGGTGGATGAACAGATAAAGGATGACATAAAAAAAGATGAAAAGAAAGATGAAGCTGTACTAACACTGCCCTCCCTCGAGCGTATTGTAAATGCAAATTTTAACAAAACGACACTTGTCCCAGTTCCCGAAAGGTTTAATACTAAATACAGCATTCTAAGAAAGTGAAAATGTCTCTGAAATTTTTTTTTTTTCAATTTTGTTCAACTTTACTGAATTTTTTTTTATCAAATTTTTTAATAGCTGGCTGAAAAATTGCAAACTTTACTATTTTTGAGACACATATAACATTAAAACCAGAATAAGAAATAAAAACAAGAAAAAATATTAAATATATATTAATTACTTGTGATTTTGTGAAAATAAAAAAATTGGAAACAATTCCATATATCCTATTCTTGAAATTTGTTAGTAAAATGAAATTTAGAAATTTGGAGCTGTACATTCATGCAGTGCTCTCTAAAAATCACCTTTGGTACTTTTGCATATTTTCCAGTTCGTGTATCTCTTATGTTGGCTATATCGAGTACTTCCATTTCGTTGTGCTGGTCTACCCAATGCAAGTAAAAGCCGAATTTGTCGACCCTTAAAGTGACTGGGGTTGCTACTCCTGAATCCTATTCAACAGGGAAATTTGACAGATACTAAGTCAAGACAACTGTCAAATAAATGTGTATTTTTACATTTTTACATCTAGCATATTATCCACTAAAATAAATACACCCAGAAAAAAATTATTACTTTCCTATATATGTAAAAATATAATATATAACAGAATTTGAATTTCGCGCTGCAAATTTTCGCCAGATGGCGTAAGAATACAATTTGCTCGTAAACGAGATAAAGTGAACATGGTATAAAAATCAATGGCTCGTCGAGATTCTTTCTGAGTGTATAATCTTAATTTATTAAAATAGTGCGCAAGTAATATATACAGGGCATAACAAGCTTGGATTAGATAATTTTAAATATCTAAAATCATGCAACATTTTTACACAAATGTATTATCTTAAATAAAGAAGATAAAAACATCAAAAAATTATAGATCGGTTAATTTTTTTATTGTATCTTATTTTTACATTTACAATATTGCGGTTATATTTGTTTTTAATATTAATGATTTTATATAGACGCATCTATGATAATTATTCATGAGGGGTATTTTTTATTATACCAATATATGTACATAGCCTCAATTTTTAAGTGTTTCAATCTGATATCAAACAGTAGAATGTAAAGTTTGATAAAAATGTAATAAAATTCAAAAATGCTGGTAACGAAGAAAGCGTCTCTGATTATTATTTATAATTGTACAACTACAAAAAGTGTTTTAATACTCGTTTATCTTGATTCCTGTCATAAAACGTAGCAGAACAATTTAGGAAAATTAATTAAAAGCACATTCAAGATGTGTGATAAAATAAAAAAAAAAATAAAAAATTATTTAATTGTATTATGTACTTATGTGGGCGATTCTCAAATAGATTTAACTTTCACGTCCTTGGAAGTTTAATCAGCGTTCCTAGGCCTATTTTAACTTTTCAAAAGGCTTTTCATTACAAATATCATGATCTACTTTTTTTTTGTATACCCTCATAAATTAAAATTCAAGAAATAACAATTTTCTTCGAAAACTCGCGATAATAGACCTCCCTGTCAAAAGTTTTTGTACTTTGATAAAAGTTGTCTTCTGTTCACTTCTGTTTTATCTTTAGAAACAATATTTGTTGAATTTCTAGTTTCTGTCTAGAAAATCTCCATTTTACGTCCTTCACTTTTGACTCTAGCAAATACAGGAGTTTCTACATATAAACGTTTATATAATTATATAAAGAATTTTTAATCAATTAAAATAAATTACATAATCTAATGAAAACAAAACTATTTTAAAATTACATTCTGTGACCTCAATTTAAAAATTTACAATAATTTACATATATATGTATACCAAGGTGAAATTATTTATTTCAAACTTTACAAAAAAATTTAAAGAAAGTAAATTGTTTTGCTAATAAAAAAGACTCGAATAAAAATATAATATAAAATTCTCCTATAGATGATAACGTGATAAGTATATGCAAATCCTAAACTCTAAAGTCCCCCAACTCTCAAACCTGTAACGCATAATTATTACATTAAACATTAGCAGTTTATGTCAAACAGCTTCCGCACTTCACAAAGTATATACATATCCTATGCGATACTACATCAAATAGATAGGATGATATATAGATAGATAGTTCACAAACATATCTATTAAAACTGCGATAAGTATTATTCCATTATTTAGAACAAATATTTGCCCCAGTTTCCAAATACCAGAAGTTACGTCTATTTTCTCAAAATTGACCAAATATGTATACTATTTTATCAATTGAAAATTACACTCATAGTGAATTTAAACAATTTTCAAAATTTTAAAAAATTTAATTTGTCAAAATTTAAACAATTTTGACAAAAAATAAAAATATTTTTCATGCATGAGAAAAAGTATATCTTTAATAATTTCCTAATATTACCTCTATAAAGTTGAAATTAAAGATTCGTAATATTACGGTGTAATATTACCTCTAACGGGATAATACAAAAAAAGTTCTGTAAAATCCACTGAATTTATTTTTACCCTGTATAATAGAATATTTGTCCATTTCGAGGTAATCCTTAAATCCCTTCCTCTAAACCGAATTATTTCGTTCCGGATTGACTCGAAATGAAGGCACAGTGCCGAAAGGATCAAATGCAGCTTCAGAGTGAACTCATCTTGCACGGGGAAAAAAAATTAATCTCTAAATTAGACATTGAATTTATTTTTCTGATGAAAATTCTTAATTTTAAATAAAGGCGAATCTTTGTAAACTGAGATTTTGAAATTATTAATCTGTAAAAAATGTTGTTATATGTACTCTATTGCATAATTAATCCAAAACACTGGAGTCGTTTGGAGAAGAGGCAGCTAGAATAAATTTGCGAAAGTAATTCACGAACTGAAAGCTTTAGATAATAAAGAACAGCGGTATTTTTGTGTCCTTTACTATTTCATGCTTTTGAATCTATTCTGCCTTGGCATGCACTCTTGCGGCTCCAGTGGTGAACTATTCAAAGGTAAAAATAATTGGAGACATGATAAGTCCCTTTTTTGGCACAACTGGCGCTCCCAATTGAGTTAATCTGTGGTACCTACACTAGATTCCCGAATCTAATCTGCGTTGGTCGTTTTGGAGTAGTAGTTAATGCTTCCTCATGAGGGAAGCTTTGTATTTCTAACTATAGTGAAGTAGTGCACCCAGAAAGTGTCATTAATTTTTATTATTGGTACGGTTAGTGTTCCTTCTCAATGAGCTGTCACGGCTTTGTCTACTAAAGGAGCAGTTCTTCTCCTTCGAAGAAGGCAATTACTGCCCCTATATAACGAGTAATATTCAATCCTGCATGTAGTGGAACTGTGACTCAATCAAATCGTAAACTTTTAAATGAAATAGAAAAGAATGGACCTTCATTGGTAGAAAAACATAATAAGTTGGAGTCCATGCTATATTATTACAGGCCCCTCGCCCCAGAAAGTGTAGTATGTTGTCATGACAAAAACTAACATCAGAGTGCGTGCGCAAAGTAAGCATTTGCGTATGTTACTTAAATGTACTTAAACTTTATTTTTCTCTCCGTTCACAATAAAAAAAAAAACTAAAACTTAAGTAATCATCGAAGCCTAAATTCACTATTCTTCACTTAAAAAGCTTTAAATCTTCACTTTTGTGCTAAGTTTGATTAATGAGATTTATGGTAATATCAATGAATAACTTGTTGCTGAAGGAATATTTCAAATATTATAATTAAATTTAGTAGAATAAATTTTTTTTTCCTGTAAAATATGCCACTGCATCTAAATTTTCAGCAATATTGCTAACATTACTTCAATATTGCCATTAATAATATTTAATTATAATAATTAATAATATTCAGAATGTTGTCAATGTTGCTGCATGTTTTATAATACGTTTATATCGAGGTTTACATTCCAATAGTATTTAAAGGGCTAAGAAAGCAGACTGTTAATCTTCTAAAAAACAAAAATTGTATTTATTTTTCATCCACGATTAAGAACATAATTTAATTAAAATTGATTAAAAAAAAATATATCCAAGTAAAAAAGTAATAATTGTATATATCTAAAATATAAAACACCAAAAGAGTTATCAAATAAACTCTCTAAATCTAAATCAGTATATAGAAAATTCACTTAATCAAGCAGTAAAATTAACTTATTATTGAACTTTTAATTGTAACTTGAATCACAATCATAAGTTCACTCTTTGGAAGCGTTTAAACCCCCCCCCCCCCCTCCCAAGGCACCTAGTTTTAGAAATACTGCAAACATAGCTTCAATGTTGCCTTTATTTCTGCAATATTGCTATAATATTAGAATATTAAGGCAATATTTCCAACATTAATGCAAGTTTTAGTGTCCTGTGGGAAGTAGTAACTAAATTTTCCATTGCGTCTAAAAAATAGTTTACGATTGAATGAATCAAACATTTGCTTATGTTTTAATTTCAAAAGTAAGGTTTAATGAAGCAAATTTTATGACTTGATTAGGTACTCTTATTTAAGAGTTAATTTAAGGTAGAATGAAGCGAAATTTGTTTGATTAAACCTTATTTTAGTGTTTTATGTACAAGAAATAAATGTTTAGGTAAATTCAACCAAACTGCTTTTTGGGTGTGATTCATATTTAGAGAGAAGCATGCTTTTTTTACAGAAAAAGAAAACAAGAGTTCTGCAAAAACATTTGTAAAATTTTTTTTTTTGCAAAAACATTACTAATTCTTTATTCATACCTCGTCCCATTTGACAAACTTCTCGCCATCCTGGAGTTCCTGAGAAATCTCTACAGGTTTCGTTTGCACTGCATTTCCCACCTTGGTACCTGCCATTTCTCAAGTTTTTTTCTTCGTCAGGAAAAAAATCAAAGGACATTCAAATCAAATTTACACTGAATATAAAAAGTTATTTTCCTGTTAAGCAGGATATACTCCGAATAACCTCAAACTCATGCTCATTGAAGATAAAAAAAAAAGCACTTGACTTAAACGTGTGTGAATAAATTATTCGGTTTTTCGCGTCGACTTGTTTTCCAATTCGTTGCTTTGTCGTGAGTATTGAGAAATTAATGAGGGAAAAAATTTAATTTTTTGGTAACATTTGATGATACACATAGGTTTGACCCTACTCCGTAAAGGGCTTATGGCGAGGCGACAGGATTTATTTTGTCAATTTACATAGCAGGCGCGGTGTGCAAGTCAAACATGTATAAATATTAGTCTCGTTTTAAATTCTTTTATTTTTTTTTTGTCCTTTTGTTCCGAAGTTCGATAGGAAGACTACGCACTAGAATTGATTCAAAGAAAATAACAATTGTGACACACACTTGTTAAGGACGAACATCCTGATCACCTAAATTGTGATCAATTCTAGCTGACTGGTCCTATTTTTTTTTTTATTATGTCAAAATAGGACGGACCCGCACTGCACTCTGCGGCGGCCTATTGCTTTGCTCAACTCTCGCTCGTTCCCTTTCGCCTTAACACCAGGAGGCGCTGTTCCTGGATTTACGCAAACAAGTTGAGACGTGCGCGTGCATCATCTTCAAATTGATTTTAGGAACCGCGCAGTTTAAAAAGAAGCTAATAATTAAATTTTCATAATAAATTAACACTCTACACTGAAAAGACAAAAAAAAATTAGAAACTTCTTTCAAATTTTCAATTAATTTTATTAATTGTGAACCTGAAAAGACTCCTTCAAAAGAAGGCTAGAGTTAAGAATTAAAAAACAAATCAGTTCCATAAAAAATTTTCTTTTATTTCTCAAGTCTACATAAGGAACCGAAAATAATATAGTTGTTTCTTTTAATTCTGTTAAAATAAAACATGAATTAAAGGGAATTGGAAAATAGTATTCTCTTTAACAGAAAACACACTTATCGACTGTAATATTTTTCATTATAGATTTAGAGTAGAAGAATATAAAATTGCAATGTTCTCTGCTACATTTGAATAGGAAATACATTTTCAAATTAAATACAATTAATTTCATTAATATTCTATCCTTTTTCGTTAAGTTACAGCTTATTAAAAAGCAAATAATCTATTACAAAATGAAATAAATATCATTGATTCTAGCTTTTTCATTATTTTTAGTATAGTTTACAAACGTCCTAATGACGTAAGCCAATTTTCGTGCGTGACACATCCTTTGTAACAGATAATGAACTCACACACGTGAATAGCTCATATATTTTTTTTTTGTAAATAACAGACTTAGAAATTTTTTTTAAGTTCGTTGTTCTTATTTTATTCTACTTACAACTAATTCTTCCACTAAGTTTGGTATATACCTCAATGTTATCAGTTATACCATTAAAAAATATATTATTAAACAAAAAAGAACAATTTATTGTTGAAATATTTTTAGGAGTAGGGGATTACAAGAAAATCAAGTTCTTAAAAAATGTAAACTTATACCATCATTATTAACATTTTTGTTCTTTTGTTACTTTACACGGAGACTAGAGAATGAAGAGAGATTATTATTATTTTTTTTTTGATAAGGCGACTACAATACAGAGAAGATTGAAAGGAAAAATTTTACATAGGTGATTCACGAGAATGTCATTAAAAATACAATAATTCAATATTCTTTTGTTCTATATTATATATTAAATGCGCAAATTATCTGAATTGTTTCTGTTTGCATCAAAACACGCAATACATATATGTGAGTATAAACAATTTTTGTTCATTCAGATAAATTATCACATTTTTAAATAACTATAAATAGTTTTGTCCGTTAACAACACGAATAAGTCTCACACAATATGTCTGGATATCCTGATAAATAATTAAATATAAACCATTGTCGGAAAATTTGAGGTCATCGATTTTTCATTAATCGTCTGACTATCGTAACGAACTTATGTTTTCAGACTCCTCCTAAATCCACATTTTATTCACAATATCAATCATGTATTTTCTTGTAATTGCCAAAATTATATAATTATCGGATGAAAAAATTAAATAATGTACTTATTTAGAATTAAATTTATACATAATGTTCCGACCATGGTGTATATATAATTTTAGCAGTAAAAAAATTGTAAAAATGAATTTTGATCTTAAAATTCAACATTATAATCATCGCTTCTGTCTATTGGGTCTCCTTTTAACAATGTAACGATCAAACTAAAAAGAAATAATAGATTAATACAATTTTACAGATATTTTCTCTACAAACTTAATAAATATTTAACTTGTCAATTTTTAATAATTTAAACATGCATTTAAAATTATAGCCAAATATCTAGTTTTTCTTACCAGTATAAATAGATAAAGAAGAATAATAAATAATATCCAAGAAAAATGAGACAATCTCGAATATGTTTCTTTAATTGTCCTCGATTATGAATTTCTGTTGGATCATAAATTCCCATATTTCCTCTAGGCACTTTAAAATACTCATAAAATAACCAAGCAGTCATTGGAAAATTTAAGGCACTTATGCCCCATTGACCACAGATGAGAAGAATTATAAATAATATAGTATGTGTTGCTAATTTTGGTATAACCCACTATAAACAATTATTTACTCAATTAATCTATTTTCAATAATTAAAAATTAGTTCTTTAAAAACTAATTTACAAATTTTTTAATCGCTATAATTTTTACCTACCGCATTCAGTCTTGAGCAACATTGTTGTGCATTTAAATAATCACATTCTAAATCCGATAGTATAATTAGCTGTATTAGGAAAATTGGTAAAGTTAAGGAACAAACGTCTTTATATTATTATCATACCCACATACCCTGCTATCTTTTTCTTTTCCTGTTCATTCATTCCTTCACCCATTCTAAATCCCATTATTATTTAATCTAATTTAAATTATATAATGCCATTATTTATTCCGTTTTTACAAAAGTTTGTAATTTGCACTATAAACATCGATAAGAATTAAATGCTAATTCAACCATTAGTTCAATATGCGTTGTGTTTAAAGTGATCACAACTATTAAGTTGAAAAGTCCCTAGATTGTAAACATGAAAAGAACAGCTAATGTAAATAACAACAGAATTTATAATTTACATTTTAAAAAACTTAAATACTAATTCTAAACGTAAAATATGAAAAGGATACAAAATACACTAGAAGAAATAATAAAGCACCTGTATCAACAAGTGCAAAAGCAAAAATCAAAGGTTCATGTGTCGATATCGTCGATGTCATCTTAATGATTTAATTAATAATACTATGAAACTTTGGGAGTCTACCCAAATCAATTTAAATACATTTTACACTTGCCTACAGTTTAAAGGAATTCTCTAATTTCTTGTTAATAAAGAACGAATAATTTCATTGATGAAAATGCACTTTTCATCAATGACACTTAACAATTTCTTTGACACTTGTAATTTTTGTGCGAGTACCAATCTTACTGGACAAATGTCACTAAAATAAATGTTACATTTTCTCGACACAAGGGGTTCTTAGCTTCTCACTTTTGGCGGGAAGGCTTGACATTTCTTGGAATTACTTTTTTAAATTGTTCTATTGGTAAAGCAGAAAATGTAACTCTGTACATTCTCAGTAGATGGGGACAATGTTCATGACAAACAAGTAATACTGTTTACATACTATAGAACTGTCAGAACAACTGTCAAAAATTGTGCTTAACTTTAATTTTTAAAAAAATGTATCGAGAATCTGCTAAAATTTTTGTAGAGGATGCTACGGCTCCTTCTGCAGCTTTTGCTGCACATATTAGAATGGAGGATTTATTAGAAAAACTAAAACTTCTAAACTATGATACCGAATTTTTACACAAGCTGAAAATGAAGGATATTAATAGGTAATTTATATTTTATCTATAAAATTTTTATTTAGCGTTTTAAAACAGTTAAGAAAGTTTTATTTCTTGTATTAATTTGTTACAAAAATTTATTTAAATAACCTTTGTAAAATTGTATAATTTGTCATTGATTTTTTGTATACTTTCATTCAAGGTTGACTCCATTTTTAGTGACATTTAAATCAAATTGAATTATTTAGATGATAATTATTACAAAATTTATCTTGTAAAAAACTTTAAACAATTTTGTTTTAAATAACTTTCATCTGGTATTTTGTCTTAATTTTACTTTTAGAAATTTATTAACTTACTTTATTTATTTACTAAAAGGTTAATCAATTTTTACAGACATTATTTTGTAATACCAACAAATTCTGGGGAACAATTTTTCATGTTTACCTCATTAGCAGCATGGCTTATAAGAAAAACTGGTAAAAATTTTGATTTACCACAAGAATCAGATGATCCGAATTCCACGATTTCGGGAATTTTGGAGTATCTTCGGGAAATCGAAGTTCCTGTAGAATTTGCACCAAATAAATTAAAACAAGGAGTTGGTGAACATGCTGTCTATGTGCTTGATAATTTAGCAGATCACGCATTACGAGCAACTAACTTTAAATGGAAAAAGTAAATGAATGAAATTAACATTTAATAACAACTTCAATTTTATTTAAATCTCACTTCAATATTTTATTTAACGTAGAGTTAATATTCCACCTGATGAACCGACTCCTGAACCAGAAATCGAAGATGATGACGCTGAATTAATTTTAGAGAAACTTGAGGAAGAAATAAATGTTGATTTCGAAGAGGAAGAAGAAGAGGAAGATATCGTTCATGTTGATGACATTACCAAATTATATGGAGAGAATTTAGTAAGATATTTATAATAAATACTTAATATTTATCCAAATTTATAAAAGTTCGTGATTCTCAACTTATTTTCACAATTTATAGAATGAAATTTATAGACCTGAAAATATTTTGGAATCAAAAACTGACGCAGAAGAGTGGAAATTGGAATTAGAAAGAGTTTTACCACAGTTGAAAGTAACAGTTAGAACAGGTAAAACAAATTTCGAGTACAAAACTTTTTTTTAACTTTTTCGCAAAAAACTATTGTTCAAGAAGCGAAGAAATAAAAAATTGAATTGATTATTATTCTGATAATATAATAATGATAAATATTTTATAAAATTTTTTAAAGATTCTAGAGATTGGAGAGCTCATCTAGATCAAATGAAGCAATTGCAAACAGAAATAGAAAATAATTTAAATGGTACCACTGGACAATTAGAAAAATTGCATTTTGATATTGGAAATACACTTGATAAAATAAATACCAGGGAAAACTATCTTAATCAGCAATTGGAACCTTATCTAAATGATTACAAATCTTTACAGGTACACTGAGAAAAAATGTTCTTCAAATTTTTAGTAATGTTGGGATATAACTACATTAATGAAAATACAGAAAAAATTTGAAGAATAGTTTTCTCTTTGTAATTTAATGTATTTAAAGAATATTTTTTGTATTAAATTTGTATTTAATTTTTCGAAAGGAGGAATTATTGAAAATAAAGGAACAATATCGAGAAGTAAGTGGAGGAGTTACTGAAAGAACAAGAATATTGAATAAACTTACGGAAGAATTGGATCAAATTAAAAAAGAATTAGATGAAAAAGGTTCCAGTATGACTGATGGAAGTAAGTTCTTTATTATAAATATTTATTAATTTTATTTTTTCACGGGGAAGTATGTTCTCTGTTATTGTACATGAAACAATAAGTAAAATTGTGACGTAGTGTAATAAATTTTATATTATAATAAATAATTTTGATTTTCAGCTCCTCTAATAAATATCAAAAAGACAATAACAAAAATGAAGAATGAAATTTCGGAAATGAACATAAGAATAGGCGTTTTGGAATATAGTTTAATGTGTTCACGAATTCGAGACCGAACACAATTGCAGGAAGACATGAACAGTACTAATAATCCAAACAATTCGTTATTGGCATAACAAATGTTTCATTGATAATAACAGTTCAATTAATTGATCACTTCAAAATAAGTGCAATCCGTCCAAAGAAATCTCAGTGATTAATTCAAAGTACAAGGTGCGTGAATCTCAAGAAACTTTCTCTTATTTATCTATAAAATACAAAAATACGTAATATAATAGATAAGAAAATAACTTTTTTCAAAGTGTTTGTACGGAAGTGCCTTGAATTTTTATCGCAGAGTCTGAAATTTCCAAACAATCATTTGTTTGTAATTTTTGTTTCATATTTTATTTATTTTTTTTTGTCTTTAATATTCATATAAGTTTCTGTAGTTATTTATCTTTTTTCCCTAATAAAGATAAAGTTTTTTCTTAAAGAAATTCTAATAATTTGGAAAATGATTATTAAAAATTAATTAATTTTTTTTGTCAAGTTTAAATTAATTGTTAGAATTTGTTAAAATTTAATAAAAAAAAATTGTGAAATGTGAAAAATTGTTGAGCGATGGACCTCCCCTCCAAATAATACGTATGTTTGCATCGAGGCAACAAGTAAACAGGCAAAACAGTCTTCTCGCGAACCGCGAAGTTAAATTCTACAAATCTAAGAAAGAAAGCAAATAATCAATTAATTAATCTTTATAAAAGATTACATACTTCATTTTCGATTTTAATTATTATTGTTCCCGATAAATCGTTTTATATCAAGCCTTCTGTATTTTTTCATTGACGAGCAATTTTTACATTGCATATACATATGACTATAATTTGATAAAATTCTTGAACTCTGAATCTGAGGTGAGATATAAAATATCATAGTGAGATCTTTAATTACATCATTTTTCGAGATTTATATATTCATTACAGGAAAAAATTTTAATATGAAAAAGATGGAAATTAAAAGGTAGGTAAAAAGGTAAGATTTAAAACCAGAAAAGACAATATTAATAAATCCAATACACCTGCAAATATTCTGATTAATTGGGATAATGTTTCGTTTAATTTAAAGTAAAGTAATATTTTTAATATTTTTTAAAGTAATATTTTTTTTAATGATGCTAATAAAAATATTTTTGATAATAGATTACAAATATATTTTTTTCAATTTTTTCATTTATAATATTAATTTTCTCCTTTTCTTTTATTATTTGATGTCAATCACCAATTATACAGAAACGAAAGTTATGCTCACGTGTCTTTCACTCACTTTCACTAATGCCTCTTATTTCTTATTCTTCGCAGTTACTGATGATGATATTTGCGCATATTCTTAAATTGATAAGCATGTATTTTTATTTGAAATGAATTTTAATAAATCTAGTTACGTATACCTATAAATAAAATTTTTATAGATTTGATTTTCATTAATTTCCAATTCATTTTTGACTTGTCATTGCAAATTGTATTAATTTTTTAATATGCTTGAATTTATCATTTACATAATTCGATTCTTAAAAGTTATTATAATTGCTCTTAATTATTATTTATATATTAAAATTTATACAGTTTGAAATTCACTTTTCTCATATTTTATGTTAATTATATAACACTTTCTTGTGTTGGTACTTGCGAATAATAATAAATTCACTTCCTGTTCAATTAAAATAAAAAATTATTCACACAAATTGTAAGGAATTTTTAATAATAAATTAATAGTCATTTGATTATAATTTATACTTACTAAAAATTATTGTAAAATTCAATTTTTCCCTTTACATTTAATTCACCAATAATTAAATACAATTTAATTATCTAAGACAAACTTCTGATTGACACTAATATGCATCTGATTTGTAATGACATCTATAATCGTAGAGTATAAAAAATTCTTGTATCATTTTAAACGCGTATCAAACGGAAATGTTTCTATGTAGCTGTTCACTTACTTTCTTGCAATCATTGAAAGATCTTTTTAATAAAAAAAATACGCTCTTCATTTACATTTTATTCACTATTTGAATATTGCATGATTATTTGCTAATTAATTAAAAAATGTATAAAAGTGTTTTTCAATTTATAATAATTATACAGATTTATTTGATTGATTGATTCATAATTTTATTGCAAACAATTTCATTTTAAATATCTTCCAGTTTACTTTTTTCAAATAATTATCATTTAACTGACTTGTGTTACAATGTTAGAAAGAAATATAAGAAAAATCAGATAGTTTTATTAAACAAATAATTATTTTTTTTAATTTGTATTTAAATATTTTATATAATAATAATATTATTTATATTTTATACAGTCTGTACTAATTAAATTATGTAACTGAAAAACATTTATTTTTACTATGATCAAGGACTTCAATTAGTCATTATTTTTTTCGAAATGTACATATATGCATACCACTTTAAATTATGTGTATACCAAGTAGTAAAGTATGATTCGATTTATGTGACTAATAATTTTTTTTACATTCGTCGAAATACAAGATTTGTTTCTTGTGTTTAAAAAAAATTTAAATGACGTTTATCAACAAAATGTTTTCAATCTTTTTTCCCAGAAATCGCTTCTTGTACCAGAATATTTTAATTTATTCTTTATGAAATTATTTTTTCTACAACAATAAATCAAAATATATCATTGAATTTCAATTAAAATTTAATTACAATCTTCATTAGGTACTCACAAAATAAATTATATTTAAAAGAAATTATATAATTTTTTAACTGCAATTAAAAAAATTATAATCGTTGAGAAGTTTGATATGTAGACAAAACTAATTCTCGTTATACTGGACTTTGTTCAAATTGCGAGTTCTTCCTCATTTGTGTTACTGCTCTTCGTTGTCGATTTCCCTTTCCTATTCTCGCTCATTTTCTTACTCTTTTCTCAACTTTGAATGAATTATGATATTCTTATAAGTCTCCAGTAATTTTAATCTCATCATAATGACTAACACGATTCATCGATAAATATTTGTGATATATAAGTGCAAAATATTCTACAATTGCTAATAAAATTTTTCTTTTTTCAAAATTAAAAAATATCCATATTAAACAATAATAACGACAAATCAATGATTAAAAAAAAGAAAAATACAAAATATTTTACACAAATTTTCCTTTTTATGTAACAAAAACAATAAAGTGAATTAAAAAGATTAAAATCCTTGATCTACAAAATTGAATTTGAAACGAAGGTCGTGAACTACTTATTGTACGCTATAATCTAAAGTGTGTGATCGAAATGGAGATGCATAAAATCAATCAGAATGATAAATACATGTATGTGTTAAAGTAAGCCCTATAGAAAATTTAATAATACGTAAATATATTTTTTCTAAACCAATAAATTGTAAAAAAAAATGTCAGTCTTTCAAAATAAGTCGCAGATTTATTTAAAACCATAATAATTATAATATAATAACAATAGGTAATAACACAACTGATTAATTAAAAATCTTTCATTAAACAAAAAAATAAATTATCAATTAAATCATAGAAGTAGAGAATTGAAATTATACTAATTAATTATTTATTTTTCTTACTAAAAACATTTGGCAATTATTTTTTTTACCTATAAGTGAAAAACATTATGTCACACTGTTCCTTGACTTCTGGACAATAATTTACTGATAAACGGACACCAAATTATCTCGTTAAATATTCTCTTATCGGGTAAAAGATGGTTAAGCTGGAATCAAAAGGTATAGCATATATTCACTGTGCGTTTATAATTCATTATAAAAAAAGTTGTTGACCAATCCACTCACCTTCATATGATTTTTATACTATTTTTCACTAATTTCACGTAAAACAAAAAGAAAAGTGTAACAAAAAATGGATGCGGTGAAAAAAAAGGAGATTTCTGATATTTCGAATCCGAAAATACAGCAAAATGGGTGAGAAAAAACTGTAATTTTTTATTTTGTTTTAAAAAAATACGTTTTTATAAGTAGTTCAAGTTCTACTTTAAAAAATTTTTTATTTAAGAAAACGACTATTTCAAATTTGAGTAGAAAAATCTGAAGAAATATATTATACAATCTTTCAAAAATTTGTTGATAAAATTTTATTAATATCCACTCCCATAGCACCTAAAGTTTCAGATGTTGCTAAATATCGCTGCAAGTTCAGGTGCTCTGGGGGCTTAATTAAAATCTTATTTTATGACCTACTTTGTAAAATATTTACGCATAAATATTTACGCATTAAATTTTTATGTAATTTAAAAATTTATATTAATATTAAACAAGTATATTGAATAAAATCAAGTAATTTAAAAATTCCCGCCTTTAAATTTGTACACCAAGCAGCAAAAGTAGTGCGCAAGACTAGTGTCAAAGGTCATAAAATTTTATCTGAAGTCATAAATTTTTTATCTTCTTGTTTCTATATTAAAATTGAAAAAATATATCAAAAGTTTATTGAAAAATTGTTTAATACTATGTGTAGAAAGGAAAAAATGTAATGTTTTATATCTTCTTTTTTGTATACAGTACGTATAATATATATTATACTTTTATTTTCGTTGATAGTTTAAGGTTATAACATTTAATACGCATATTCATGGAAAGATATTCACTGACTCCCACTTGTACTTATTTTTTTTGTTTTGTTTGTTAAATATAAGCACTTTAGTGTCATCTTTGCTTGTGAATATGCAGTTTTTATCTCTTTAGTGCATAAATAAATTTAATATTTCACAAATGTGGAGAAGATATAGATGAGTCGCAATATCTTTTTCCACATTTAGTTAACATCCGGCAGAGTATAATTTTGTATAATTTGTTTATATTGTTTAAGTCAATTTACTAAAATTAGATCAGCATGTGTGACGTATGAATTTTAATAAAATGAAGTGAACTTTTTAAAATAAACAAGAACAGTGACTGTAAAATCAATTTATATGTTATATTTTTTATTTATAAAAGTTAATTAACATTTTATTAGAAAAATTCGAAATTATAAAGGATAATTTTTAAAAGGTAAGATTTTAGATTCAATTCTAGCTTTATATAGTTTATTTAAATGAGGAAATAGTTGCAAAAATGTTCTTTAATATTCAATAAATGTCGGGCACCTCCATGAAAATAAATAAATAAATTTATATTTAATTGATTAATAATAAAATTATTATTGTGTACACTTCTTTATGAAAGAGTGGAAAATTTTTTATCTGCAATGCAGTAATTTAATGTAATGAAATAAATAATACCTGCAAAAGCAAATATATAGAAATCTGTTTTATTTTACGACGAAACATTTTATCACAGATAAATCAGAAAATATTTTTAATACAGATTATATATTGCCAAATCGAATTAAAGTCTATAAATAATTGTTTTTTAAAGTCGCATTCGCAAGTTTATTTTGAAAAGCAAGTTAGAAAAAAATAATTACAATATTACAAAATGTAACTTTTTCTTCATCAAATGATTCAAAATTGATGAAAAAATAATTAATCATGAATTAATGAAGTTATGAGTCATTATCATTGATTACTCATTGTTAATGAATTGCCAGACGTTACTGCTATTGACCTCGTTAATGATTAATGTTAAGATTATGAGTAATAATGAGAATTAAAGTTATGAAATTAATTAACATTCCAAATATTACCTGATATCAATTTAAAGCATATTATTATAAAAAATGTTTAAATTTAGTTTTTTATTTAGAATATAATTGTTTTCCTCAGAACTGGAGCCCAACCAAAAAAGATGAGATCTAACACGAAATTTTACGTTGTATTGGGCTTAGGGGGCATCTTAATTATTGGAGGAATTATAGTTGGAATTTTATGGGGAACCATAGTTGATATCATTTACAAAAATGTTTGTAATTTAAAAATTTTTAATTGAATTATAATAGATTTAAATTGTTTACAGTAATTTTAATTTATTGTTATTTTTTTCTAAATAGGAATTGACACTAACGCCAAAATCAAAGTCTTTCGAGATGTGGAACGAAAATCCAATACCAGTGTTTCTATCATTTTATATGTTTAATTTAAGTAATCCAGATGATTTTTTTAAAGGTAGAAAACCTAATTTTACTGAACACGGACCTTATGTATTCAGGTGTGATTTTAAAAATTTAATTTTAAAGTGAACATTTTATAATTTTATATCCATACGCTTACACGCTTTTGTTCCATTAAAGTGAGAAGTTTTTCAAAACGGATAAAGTTTGGAATGACAATGGCACTGTGACTTTTCATAGACGTCGATATTGGACATTCGTGCCCGAAATGTCAAAAAAGGGTGTTTCATTATCTGACAAAATTACAAATTTAAATCCAGTAGTTGTGGTAAGTTTTAATTTATATTTTTCTTGTTTTTCGAGAACTATCATGATTCTGTTTACAGACTCTTGGTAATATTGTGAGATTCCAAAGACCTTTATTGCGTAAGTTTGCCAATCTTCTTATGAAAGCCGTCAAGGAAACTGTTTTAGTGACGAAAAACGTTTCTCAACTTATCTTTGATGGATATGAAGACGAGTTATTAAAGATTGCTCGCAAACTTAACATCACGACACTTCCATATGACAAATTTGGCTGGTTCTATGGGGTAATTAATTTTACTTTATTTCTACTTTAATTTAACTTGATGAAAAATTAAATTACATTTAAATACAAAAAATTTTGGTGCATCAGAATGTTGCCCCATTAGATTGGATTAAAAATTTTTATAAAAATTGATATATTTTTTTTTCTTTTAGCGTAACAACTCTGATACTTACGAAGGAACTTATAGCATTAAAACAGGAAAAAATTCAATTTCCGAAATAGGCGAACTTGTAGAATGGAATTACACCAATAAGACGATATACGACAATGGAAAATGTAGCAAAATAAAAGGCACAGTTGGAGATCTTTGGCATCCTTTTACGGCTAATGAATCTTCAAAGCTATCAGTTTTTTCATCCGATATTTGCACGTGAGTAAATTATTTTAGAAAATTGGGAAATGTAATTAACATTATTCAATTAAGCACCTACTACAATGTTATAAATAATACAAAAACTATTATTTTCAGATCTATTGATTTAATTTACAATGACACGTCAGAATTTCTAGGAATAACTGGAGCGAAATTTGTCTCACATGAGAATATTTTAGATAATGGAACGAAAGATCCATCTCGTAAATGTTACTGTGATAATGTAGATTGTCAACCTAGTGGAGCTTTAAATGTTTCATTGTGCAAATTTGGAGCTCCTGCTTTTATTAGTTTACCGCACTTTTTTTTGGCAGACCCTAGCTACATAGACAAAATCGAAGGAATGAAACCTGATAAAGCGTTACATGAAACGTTTGTTGTACTAGACCCGGTAAGTATTTTTTTAATATTGGACACGTTATCATTTTATTTATTCTTGGAAAATAATTTTACAAATAACGTATTACCGACTATTGGATTAATCAAAAAATTTTTTCCATATTGTAACACTTGAGATAATTGTTTTTTGCTTTATTTAGGTGATGGGTGTACCAATGCAAGTTAGAGCTCAATTACAATTAAATTTATTAGTTCGACATGATGCTGAGATAGAGTAAGTACTATTTTATTTTTGTTCGCTTCCAAATTCTCATTAACACTGATTTTCAAATTTCTACTAAATCAATTTTTTTTTCTTTATTGAGAATTTGGAAGAATTTGTGATTGTTAATTATTATTACCGAGAGTTGTTAGAGTTTTAATCTAAATCAGAAGAAGAGATAATATAATAATAATTTAATTAATTAATTAATATCTTAAATGTTTGAACGTTTATTTCGAATTTTTAGAGTGTTTAAAAATATAAGTGACACGTTCGTGCCAATGCTGTGGTTTAGTCAAACAGCAGAATTAACTTCGGAATATGCAACTCTAGTTAAAGTTATCCATATTCTTCCAATATTGGGACACGCGACATTTTACGGAATCGGAGCCATTGGTGTTTTACTCGTGTTTATTGCCGTTTTTGTAAGTCTCAGAGCAAAGTGGCGTGAGGAAGAAAATCAGAATTTGTTAGCAAATGAAAGAGACAACAATAGCGTAATAACAAATGATGGATGACTGATTACTTCTCGTAAATAATTTAACAATGAATTTCTCTTCACGTACGTGCGATATGTCTTTTACGCTTATCAAACGAAAAAAATATATCTTCGGAGACGTTAGAAATTCAAAACATTCATTATTGATGCTTCTTTTTTTGCTTTAAATTAAAATAACAAAAAAATACCATTTCACATCGCAAAGAGCGAAAAAGAATGATTACTTGCCATTGATATTAACAAGGTCTTGCGATTATTCATATTCATTGCATTTTTAAAGTCATGTGATAGGTATACATTTTTAACATAACAATTTAATATTTTAAAGATTTAAAATTTTAATATTTTAGATTTTCTTTTTTTTACTTTAATCAAACATATTGTTTTTCTTTCATGTTATGAATATACATATAGAGAATTAATTTAGTTAATGTTTGTTACTTTTTTAAAGAAAATCATTAAGATAGACTGTTTTTTTTAATGAAATCAAACACTTAATGTAATTTTAGTATTTTATAAAATCTTATACTTAATTGTTATAATTTACCATTTTTTTTCTAATTGCAATTTTTTGTTGTAATTTCAATTGGTATTTTAACTATACACAAAATCACTTTTCTTTTTAAAGATATAAAAAATTTCCTGTACATATTTTAAAAATATAAACAAAATTTTACATTTAGAATAATTGTAAGCATTATAAAAATATAGAAAAAATTTGAATGTTCTAATGATCCATAAAAATCTCGAATTACAAACTATTTATTAAAATTTTAAATTGAAAATAGCGTTATGCACGTATTTTCTTTTAAGATATTAATAAAAAAAATTAAGTGCCTCGTAAAATATTGTTAAATTAATGAAATTATTATTAATGTAGGGATTTAAGTTTTAACTATTCCAAATTTGTTTATTATTGCTCTTATTATAAAATAAAACAATGTATCAAGCGATAGTTTAACTTAGTATTAATATTAAAGAGAGAAAGGATTTGATAAACAAATCCTACTTTCCGTTTTTTTACCAACTATGTAAATTATTGTTTAATTGTATATATACATATATAAATTTATGACAACTTTATCAATAAGTCAAATTATATTTTTAACAATTTAAAAATAATCTGTGATAATTGTTGCAATTGTCTAATAAAATAATAAAAATATTTTTCAATTCTTAAAAATTAATTTTGATTCGATTACATACTTCCATTCCATAATTAAATTATTACCTAAGACAGTGTAATTTTTACTTTTATTTTAAACAATCTCAAAGAGAAATAATGATAATTTGTTTAAATAAAATGTTTCAGAAGGGTTTTATCATTATTTAGCAAAAAACCATGTACTTTTCACCTTCAAAAATTCATAACTGGCTCAAAAATTTTTTTTGTTTTTCGCAATTTTGTATAGTAATGCAGAAATAGTGTAGCTACTGATTTCATGTTTTCTTAATACCATGTGATTTTTTTGTCTGAGTTATAAGCTTTCAAAATGAGGGCTCTATACTTTTTGACCCGATAATATAATAACCGTTAATAATGTTATTGCATGTGAGCCATGTGAGGAAGCTTTTTAAGGTTATGATACCTCAATACAAATTAGCCAAATTAGGAAACAAATATTACTTATTTACATTTCATTTCTATAAAACAGTTAAATGTACTTTACCATATTAATATTGAGTATGAATATTTTTATATTCATTTTTACGAATAATATAACTTTAATTAATAATTCAAATCTTCCGTTAATTTTTTACTCAATCTTACTGCAAATAGACAGACAAACAGTTGAAAAATCAAGGTGTGCACAAATTTCCCATTTGCATGTCTATCTGCGCAGACAGTCTGTAAAACTGTGACTGCTTGAACTAAACTTATACTTTTGTACCTTCAAGAACATGGTTGTAATCTAACCTAAAAAATTTAGCAGACGGCATTTCTAGGGTGCGCGAATGATGCATGTAAACAATTGTTTTTATTAAAAACTTTTGAAACTTAATGTAATTTTATCAACTATATTAATAAACTAAATAATCAGGAGATAACAATATCCTCTCATCAATTTTCTAGGCGTGTTTTTAAAGGTATATGTATATGTCATGCTATAATTACAATTTTGACAGTTGTCTTTAATATTTGTAAACATTATAACACATAAAGTAATGAACGCTTATAGAGAGAATTATTTAGCACAGTATTAGTTCCATAAGTTCGATATACAGTCAGTTTATCTTTTGGCATAAGTATTAGAAGTTACAAACAAAATTTTATTAATTTAATATTTTTATATATTGTAAAATGAAAAACATAAAGAAGAAAAATCTTTTGTCTGTTAGCAATAAATTTGTTAATTATTACAGACTTAAATCTACAAAATGGCAGGACAGCAGCATCCATTTCCATCAGGATTCCCTAATACTCAACAATCGACTATGCGCAATCAATTTGGTGGCGGTCAGATGGTTTCCGGTTTGATGGGACCTCAACAAGGAGGTTGACTTTCATTTATTTATTATTTGATTCTTTAATGGAGGTATATAGAAAAAAATTAATAAACAAATACTGTTCTATCTTAATTATCAGGAATGGTGAATCCTCAACAATTTGGTCCCGGTGTTGGTACTGGAGTTAGTTCCAATGCCATGGGAATGCTTAGTGCCCAACAAGTTCTGGCACAGCAACAACAACAACAGACCAATGCTTTGCAACAAATGCAGCACTTACAACAGCAACAACAACAGCAGCAGCAACAACAAATGCAGATGCAACAGCAACAGCAACAAGTTGCTTTGGTACAACAAAATAGTCAGGGTGGTAGTACAGCCTCAACTCCTCAAACTCCAGTTCCACCTACTCAACCACCACAAGCACAAAAACAACCCGGTAAAGATATTAACACTGCCAGCCTTTGTAGATTTGGCCAAGAAACAGTGCAGGAAATTGTTAGCAGGACACAAGAATTGTTTCAAACTTTAAAAGTTCTTCAACCTCCCAATGGAACAGCACAAGGCTCGACTATAGCGAATGAAAAGAAAGCAAAAGTAACAGAACACTTGAGAACGTTAAATTTATTATTTAATCGATTGAGATTAATATACGAAAAATGCAATGAAAGTTGTCAATCAGGAATGGAGTATACACATATTGAAAGCTTAATTCCACTTAAAGAGGAATGGGACATGAAATCTGATGAAAAGAAATCATCAGAAGCTTATCGACTTGTATACGAAGAAAGTAAAGAAGTGATGGAGGTTTGTAGATATTTTGCTATAATTTTTTTTAAACAGATTTATATTAAGTATTTAGAGTTCCATTTTATAATAAAATACAATATTTTTCACGTTACAGCAAGTCATCTTGAAAAACAGGCATCTTAAAGAAATAATTGATCATTTAAGGCGCATTATATCCGAAATAAATACAATGTTAACTATGCGACGGTCTTAGAAATAATATATCTATATATAAGTATAATTGCTTACGAAAAATTTACTACCTATTTGAATATAATAAAAAATAATCGTAAAAATTATTTTTACTTTTTACAATTATGATACAAGTTAACTAGTTTTTAATTTACCTTCCTAATTTATTCACTATCCGGAAGTGCTAATTGTTAACTAGTTTTTAATTTACCTTCCTAATTTATTCACTATCCGGAAGTGCTAATTGTTCAATTTCTAAAAAAATTATGTCTGATGATCTAAGAATTGCTGCCTGTATTTTGCCTAGAGGTGTTGTTAAATTTCTAACAAAGACCTCGTGACAATCAGTATCACATCCTCGAAATTCTGCAGAAACTTTCGTGTTTTCGTGCATAAAGAATTCTGCTTGTTTACCTAAAACGAATTTTTTTACAATTTTACTTTGTTAATTTAAAATTAATCAAAAGAAAATTATTGCCTAAACAATTATACAGGTTTTTTTAATAAGATGAAAAATAAATTAAATCAGTTAATAATTATTTACCAACGACACCGGTAATTACTCTGAGGAAACGTTCACGAAGAACTGCACGAGCTTCTTGTTTTTCTTTTGTAGCAAAATCATATTTCGAATCAATTGCATTTTCAATTAAACTTAATTCATGATCGCAATCCATTTTGCTTTCAAATTTAATTTATTTGCTTTATTTAATAGATTTAGTAGGAACTGCTGACAGTAAAGCAAAATTTGTAAATAAATAGATCATCTAGGTTAAGATAGGGCAACCATGGCAACGCACTCAGGCTGCAGAACTGTGACCGTACCTTAAAGCGCTAAAGCGCGCGCCTTCAAAAGAACGATAATATGTAGTTGTTACTTATAATTTTAATTTTACATTTCTATAATTCCATATCTTTGTTTTTTAAATATATTTCAGTTTATTCATATCACTATTATTCATTTTTTGTTTCTGCGAAATAGAAAAATGAATTTTAAAAAACTTACAATTGTTTGTAATTGAATCTGTCCACACATTTCTTTCCAGTCCAAAATGAAAATAATAATTTATTAAAAAAATTATGTGAAAGTTGATGCTTTTATCTAATACCGTTACAATAACTTATTCACTTCCTGTTCAACTACCCCCATCAAAACTGTAGATTTATAAAGTGGCTTTTTAAATAAAAATGTTTTAATGTATTAATTAAATCTGTATTACCGGGTCACTTTCTAAAAACAATGCGAATCTTATTATACCCGCATAATTTCGATTTAAATGAAGTTCTAATTCACTTTTACAGTCTTTCGCTAATACTAGACTGGAAAACATGGCTTTTTTACAAGTTGTTTACATAGTCGTGTTTGTTCTTCATAATTGTGAGTAATAAACTTTATATACTTAGGATAACTAGAGTTAAAAATTAAAAATCTAAATCTGAATGCATTTTTTGGTAATTTTCAGCTATTTATTGCTCAAGAATTCCTCTTATTTTGACTGCAAGAGATTCCTTAACAACTGAACCAACGAAATTATTGGAAATCGTTACACCTGTTTTTAATAACGATGTGATTCCTGGCGAAGAAGTTATTTCAACACAAATGCCATTGTTTCCGTTTGAATTGAATTCAAATCCAACAGACAGAACACATTTTCCAACAGAAATGCCGACGTTATTGAACGAAATGACAACTCTTTCAAGTAATACAAAGAATAAAACGACAGAAACTTTTATAAATAAATTTGGACAACGTCTACCGAAATTGTTTGGTAGACTGGCTTTTCTAGCTGGACTTCGATTAGCTGACGAAATGTCAAATGGAACATCATCCATTAATTTTAGTAGCGCCAAAGATTCTTCAAATCCGTTACCTGCAAACTTATCACCGACAAAATTGAGTCCCTACTTTGCCGCTGTTTACGAGCCATTTCCATTTTATCCTCAAACTTATATTTATTCAAATTTACTTGGTTTGATTCCACTATTGAATTCTCAAAAAACTGCAACTGACAACAACTTTTCAGGAACGGAAAAATTTCCAAATTCTCAGCAATCATTTATGTCTTCAACCGAAAATGGTGATAGAACAAGTCAAGATTTTTCTTTTATACCCGAGAATCGAAAGAATGAGAATGTCACTATTGAGGAGCGCATAATTGAAAAAGTCACTTTGAATAAAAAACAGGTAATTTAACTTTAAGTTTTGAAAAAATGTACCAATATTTTTGAAATTAAATTTTTCATCAATTCGAAATATAATGTTGAAATTCGTAATTGCAGAGAAATCCTATTCGAGATAAAGTGGGAGAAAATACAAAATTAGAGACGTCAGAGAAAGAAGATGATGAATATGAAGAAACTGAAGATATTGAAGAAAATGAGGAAAATACAGAAGAAGGTGAAGAAAATTACGATCCTGAGGAATCGAATGTCGATGCATTTGTTCCAACAACAAAAGCACCACCATTGAAGGTAAATAAAGTTTTGTCATCAGTGAAGTTCTTAAAACAAAGACGTACGACTACTAGAAGACCAGTGGTGAAAAAAACGACAATGACTCCAATTATTGATACAACAACTGATATTAATGTCAATTCAACAACTACTGACAACACTACTCAAGTTCCTGTTCTAAATAATACTGGTTATCCTCCACATCCTGGATATTATGGAGGATATTCACAAAATATCCATGACCTATATATAACAAGTAGCGAAAATCCTCCACTACACAAAACTTACAATTACAATGAAATAAATCCTGATTATTCGGAAGAGTGGCCGAGTAATCGAATTCCTCACGAATCACATTTTTACAATCACAATCAGCCGTTGTATGATATTTTACCATACGGGGAAGAAGAATATAATCCTCACTCATTTAGAGGTTCGCCAGATTCGTTAAGCAGTGGATTCAAACCGAGTTTTCCGTTTTGAATCTATTATTTTAAATTTAATTAATTGAATAGTGAACAATCAACTCAGTTAAAAATTAGTAATGATTTAGTTGTAATTAGAACGTCGAATTTAAATCACTTGAGTTGTTTTTGAGTCAATTATTATTTGATTTTTATGTATTTTAAATTGTATATTTATGTATGAGTCTATAATATATTTAAATAAATTTTAATTATTAAAATATAAAATGTTGTCTATATAAATTCTAATATAAAAAGCTTACCTTATAATAAAGAGCGAAGAATTCTTGATGGTAAAAAATTCTCACATGTCCTGTTCAAAATCTGCAGAACCCCAAAAATAATAGGTAGACCAGAAGAAAAAAATTGTCGGGTTGGTAATCCACAGTCTGAAAGTCTCGTAAAGAGTAGTTTTTTTTAAATATGAATAAAAATTAAAAAATTAAAAAATTTGCTTTTCAAGTTTTATAGAAAATTAGGTTATGAACTATTTACAAAAATGAACAAAATAATTAAATACTTTTCCGTGAAATAATGTCCTTTGTAATATTATTAATTTGCTCAAGCATTATCACATGTTCGGGACCACATTCCCATTGTCGTTGAAACCAATTTCGAAACTCTTGAAATCTTTGATAAGATTCTGCAGCTTCAACTTGAAGATCAAGTGGATCACATTCTTCTTTTGGAACATCTTGAAATTCTATTTCCGCATCATCCGTCGACATCGCTTCAAATTCAGTCTTTATGCCATGAATACTGTGAGAATGGGAAAAGTTAAGATTCTATTAAATCAAACACATAATAACAATTATTTTAATATTACCTCTCAACAATTTTTTCAACACTTAAAAGTTTCCAACCGGGTTCATGGCTATCGATCTGAAGCCACGTGGCTACTTGCTCATTTGTAATATTCTGATAGCTTGGAAGTCTTTGGAGAATATTTTTAATTTCATCTACGGTTATTTTTGAATTTTTAGCATCAACATTACAAGTCGGTATCAATTTTCTCCACGATTGAGTAATGTGTGAATCACTTATTTCCGACCATGCAGACGCTAATTTTATACAGCAAGTTTTAATCGTCATTTCATTTACTGATTTCAATAGACTCTGCTCATCGTTCTCAAGAAGTACTTCTCTCAAAAAGCTTCTCCTATAAAGTTTTTTCATTTCTTCAACAATTCCTTGATTCATTGGCTGAAAGAAGATCGCATTTGGAGAAAGAAGTTCCACCTATAATAATTTATAACTGTTAGTAAATGATAGATTAAAATGTCTTTTAAATTTTATTATTTAAATACCTACACTACACAAATCACTGACTGCGTCTAATTCATTCTTCGATAAATGGCATGTCGCATTGTCTAAAATTAACAGAACATTGTATGATCTTCCAGACTCAGCTTGAAATTTACGAATCGAATATAAAAAGACTTCTATGTACCATTTTATGAAAAGTTCACGAGTCATAAATGAATCTTCTTGACTATTGTACATAAATGGTAATCGATGCATATCTTGAAGGAATGAAGTGTCTTTAACATTTCCAATAACATAGAGAGGAATTTTATGGCTACCGTCAGCATTCGCGCATACCATGGCAGTAACTCTATCTTCCGATAAATTATTTTCAAATTCAGTGACAAATGTTGTCGTGGGTAAAGACTTCCACAAAATACCCGTTTCATCAGCATTATAAATCTGATATAACTGTAAATCTCTTAACTTCATTATTGAATCCAGTTTATCGACAAATTCCGTTTCATCTTCGAAATTAGTTAATGATTTGTGATCACGAAACCAATGAGAATGAATTTGATATCTACTTTTAAATCTTTCGACCCAGCCATTGCTTGCCTTAAAATTTGGATCACCCTTAATCACAGAATTTATTTCCAAAGCTTGTTTCATTAAAATACATCTCGACGGTGCTTGTCCAATTGCTATTTTCTGTTTAAACCATTTGTAAAGAGTCTCTTCCAGAAGTGAATGTTTCGAAGTGGGAAGTTTTTTCTTTAGTTTAAGAAGTGATAATTTTTCGTTTTGTTGTAGATGCATTTCATAGAATTTTCGACGACATGTTTTGATTCGACGAATTGTTGTTTCTGAAACATTATATTTTCTCGCAAGCTCTGAACAATTGGTCTTTATACCATTTTTCTCATTTGATTGAAGGGTTTCAAGGATCTCTAGTTTTGTACCCAAATCCAGTAATTGGTATTTCTTATTTCCTTTATCCATTTTCTGAAAAAAAATAATACTTTAGAAGTAATATAATCTATGAATGTTTATTGACAATTCAAAATCGTCAACAAAATTCCTATTCAAAATTATATCTATTGAGCGCTCACAGCACATGAATATTTTGTAATTTAGATAAATAAATAAGCTAGATACATCCCAATGATATCCAAACAGCTAAAAGTTTAAGATATCCATAAATAAAATACAGAAAAATCCATATGCTGTGAGGGACTTAACCATAAATCTAACTTATAACATTTTCACATAAAATTAAATTATAATTATGCATTTCTGAATTCCTATTAGGAGATTTTAAATGTTTTGTCTCCTAAATAAGAATTATTATTAATACTTAATACAAATTTATTTTATTTCAAAATAAATAACTCTGAACCTCAATTGTCCGCCAAATACCAATGGGTCACGTGACACTTTGCTAAATATAATCGTTTACAAACAACTTCATTGAAATAGAAGAGGATTCTGATGAAATTGAAATTCTGTGAACTGGGCATTATACGTTTCACTATAAATGGCCAGTAGAAGGCGCTATCACTACACGCTTCACCGGCAAACCTGTATTTTCTTGCGCACGCCGGACGTTTCGTGGAAACAAGACCAGGTGAAAAATATCAGACAAATAACTACAAACTACCAGTTTCCTTGGAGTGAAGAATCGCGGTACAGTAAGTCCTTGCAGTTTTCTCGCATGAGTTTTTAATCGCTTGCTCTAATTTTTCTCGGTGTAGTTTATTTTTTTCCGGGTTTTATTGCAATTAGCAATAGCGTGTTTGATTTGCGCGAAGGTAGTTACTATCGAAAAATCGGCGCATGGTTTCTTGAGGAAAGTGACCAGTGGTGGCGCACCTCAAAATTAAATATTTCTTCTGGCTCCAACGGACGAGCCAATAGAATTCCTTCTAGTGACGCCATTAAGGCTGAATTCGTGGCACGCCCTACGACTTCCTCCATTGTCCTTCTTTCCGGGATTCTCTACAAGGAAGGATGGCGCAGAACAATTATTTCGGATTTACTCACGGCGGAACTCAATATGGGTACGAAATCGTCTGAATTTACATTTTATTAAGTAGTTAGTGTTAAGCGTGAAAGTTTTATACGCGACGGGTTGAACGCGATATTTTTAACGTTCTCTGCACTCGAGGGGGCTTTAACGTGTTTCGAATGCACTTAGCCGGCTCGGCCGCCATTTCTCGACGTGTGTAGAGCGTCTCTTAGAGTTGCCGACCATTAGTCTCCGGGTCAATTTTTTTTCATCTTTCTTAAATCACCTATCCCCCGTAACTCATTTCCCCCCCATTTTGGAGCCGCGATTAACCACAAGAAGAGCAGCCGAAAAACTAGAGTGAATTTATGTTACATAGGGCGACCAGCGCCGCCGCCTATCAAACAGGACAAGCGGGATACGCAGTGACGCCAGCGGCTACAGCCGCCACATACACTCAACGACCTGCAGCAGCTGCAGCTACTGGTTACGAAACTTATCAAGCGGCCGCTGCTGCAGCAGCCACTGGCACAACATACGCCGGTAAGTTTATCTTACCTTTATTTAATTCCTTCCCTCTTGGTTGATCCCTTTCTCCTCGACACTTCCTAGTGTTTCATTCTCATCTTTCGGGAAGATTTGTTCTTCTCTACTGAGAAGAGGAAATCATCCAAGGAAGAAGTAGTTTCTGGAATTGGAATGCTGCCAAATTTAAAGATTACTAGGAAACCATTTTTAGATTTGAAATCCTAACATAAGTAATTTGGTTTTGATTTCAAACATAAATTTAATGGAGAAGAATAAAGGATATTTTTAAATTAACAATTGTATTTTTACATCAACAGCAAATCCTGGTACTGTGGCGCAGACGTACGACTACGGATACGGACGAGCTGCACCGGCTGCGACTTACGACGCTACTAAGACCTATTATCAGCAACCAGCAGCTGCACCAGCAACTTATACGACAACAGAGACTCATTATCAGGCAGCGAAGCCCGCGTATAGCACGACAAGTGCTTACACCGGAGCTCCTAGACAGGCAACGACAACAGGTCAGGCGAAAACTTATCAAGCCTCAAGTACTGCTTATCAACAGTCGAATCCTACGCAGAGTGCAACATATTCTTCGGGATATACTGCACCACCAACTCCAGCTGCTACTCCGTCTGCGGCCACAAATAGTAAGTGCTTGTTATTTAATTCAATTTGATTTTCAAGTATGATTCATCATACAATTCTCCTTCTCAATTTACAAAGATTATCAAAATAATTTACCTGAAATATGCATTTAATAAGTATAAATAAGAATTGAATTTCAGTTTCTTTCAGAAAGGTAAAATTTCAACATCTCTTTTAAATTAACATGACTTGCAAAAAGTGACTTCATTTTGTTTTCAGATAGTCGTCAGTTCAAAATCAGGGAAATATTTGTTTTAATTTTTTATCATTCAGAAATGAAAGTAGATGAATGAATTTTGTTGCGATTCAGTTAGTTTCGTTTCGAGTTGACACGAAACTAAATTCAGTTTTTATTTGATACGAAATTAAATGCATTTATCTACTTTCATTTCGTATTAACTCGAAAACTAAAACTTTCGTTATGGTCCCTGCTTAAAATTGGATATAATTTTATAAACATTTTCATTAGAATGTTCCGTTTGCCTTCTCCTTAGAAACGGCGAGTACAGCTTATTCTGGCTACGACGCGGCGCTCTACAGCGCTGCGACCATGTACGTAGCCCAGCAGACTGCGAACACCAATTCCACCAATCAAAAAACCGGTGGTTGGCAGGGCTACGGACGTAAAGGATTTGGTTCTGGTGGCGGTGGAATGAAGCAAATGCGTCCAAAACAACCGCCAAAACCCCAACAATTACATTATTGTGATGTTTGTAAAATAAGTTGTGCTGGACCACAAACATATCGGGAACATTTGGAGGGTCAGAAGCACAAGAAGAAGGAAGCTTCACTCAAGGTTCCACAACAACCTCCAGCGAGAGGCGCCGGTAATTCATTACGTTGTGAACTTTGCGACGTTACTTGCACCGGAAATGATGCTTACGCGGCACACATACGTGGTGCTAAGCATCAAAAGGTTGTTAAACTACATACAAAACTTGGAAAACCAATTCCAAGCGCTGATCCAACTGTTCTTAATCCAAAACCAGCGGCTGTTGCAAAAACAACAGGAAAGAAAGGCACGGTCACGGCTACTCCTAAAATCAACTTCGTTGCTTGTAAGTATTTCTTTCTTAGTCTTAACCAGTGAATTCCATTCTATCATTTAATTATTTTTTCAAGTGCATGTTCTTCTGTTTTTAACTTTTTTAATTTAAAAATTTTTTTCCTTTCTACAATTACAGCTGGAAATCTTGGAACCGTTAATCAAGCTGCCGCCGAGGTGAAAATTGAGGATGGCGCTGACGATGTCGGTGATGACGCTAATATTGATGAAAAAGATATTCAACCAGTTGGTCAGGAATATATCGAGGAGAATAAATCTGATGATGGTAAAATCATTAGTTTCAATTGTAAATTGTGCGAATGTCGTTTCAATGATCCAAATGCAAAAGATATGCATATGAAGGGTCGTCGTCATAGATTTGCATATAAGAAAAAAGTCAATCCAGATCTAGTTGTTGACATGAAACCAAGTCTCAAGCAAAGAAAAATGCTTGAGGAAAAATTACGTAGACAACAAGTGAGAGAGGAATATATGCGTCGCCGTGAGGAAATGAATCAAATGGGTCCAATGGGACCAATGTGTCCAATGATGGACGAAGAAATGATGTACTGGGAAGAAAGACGAAGATATGAGGAAGAATGCGAATACTATGAATGGTATCGTCGCTATGGTCGAGGACCTGGTGCTCCACCAATGCCAAGACCATTCCCTGGACCACCTCCAATGATGATGTTCCCAGGACCACAGAGACGTCCCGATTCATCCGATGATAAACACGTTTTATCTCATCATTCAACTATTTATCCCAAGGAGGAAGAACTGCAGGCAGTTCAAAAAATTGTTTCACACACGGAAAAAGCTTTGAAGTTTGTCTCAGACACTCTTGCTGAAGGTGGCAAAAAGCCAGGTGCTGCAAATAATACCGCGGCTGTAGCGTCTGCGCCAGCTGCTGCGGCTGTTGAAGTGAAAAAAGAGGATGGAGATAAAAAGAAGAATGCAACACCCCCACAAAAAGAGGATGGAAGTGACGGTAATCTCTTCTCCTTCCAGAAGGAAAAAGAAGACTCACGAATTCTCCGTGGTGTCATGCGCGTTGGAAATCTCGCCAAGGGTCTTCTTCTATCAGGTGACAATCACGTTTGCCTCGTTGTCCTCTGCGCTGAAAAACCAACAAGGTATGTAATAAAAAAACCACTACCAAGTTACACTATCTTAACATTCACACAATAATAAAAAATATCAGTATTGATAAACATTGATAAACAACATAGACTTTCATTAAATTTTTAGAACTCTATTGAACAAAGTCGCGGAAATTTTACCAGCTCAATTAAAGACAGTTGCTCCAGAAGATTCGTATAATGTTGGTAAACATCCGGAATCAGCTGCATTGACTGTGTCTGGAGGATCCGTTACTGTCAGTATAACGCTCACCAGTCCATTGATGCGCGATACAACAAAAGCAACACCCGCAGGTAATTTAATCGTTGTACGATTTCACGATGGCCAAGAAAAGGATAATACAATTAAATAACATTTATTTTATCATTATTAATGTTATATTATTTTTAATAGTCCGCAATTTTTGGAGGAAGCACATTTTTATTTTTATTCCAAACGCGTTTTTTTTCTTATCAATTTCGTTTGTTCTTTTCATGGCCTGGATATTAATATCTTTATTTTAAGCACCCGGAGAAAGAGAGAGAGAGAGTGAAAGAGTGAAAGAGAAAGAGAGAAAAATATTTTAAAGAAAAAGAAAATAAACAGGTGCAGCCAAGGACATCGGGACAAAGCAGTCGATTCGCGATTTTTCTAACACAAATATTTCCTTTTTGATGCAGCCGCATTTCAGTGTGTCCACGGGGAACTTAATTTAATTTATCCATTTCTGTTTCTTTTTTCGCGCTTTTTCACTTTGTGCTATATATATTTACATATATATATTAAAACAATTGTTTCTTTATCAATGAGAGAAAAATCTCATACGCATAAATATTTCCTGAAATTTATAATGTCGAATTTTAATTAATTAGAATTTCAACTAGATTCAAGACTCTAGAAATTTCTTTTTAAATTCAATCTAATGAAAGTTGGACATAATTTTAGGAAATTCCCATGCGTCAGATGATGCAAAATTTTTTGTTTAAATCGTAGATTTTCTTTGTTTCAGTTTATTATTAATTTAATTTTTTTTTTAATGTTAATGTTCGTTTTTATATAAACGTAGTTTATTAGATTTGCAAAATTAAATTTAGAATCATTAGTTCTTAAATGATAAAGAAAACATAAATTTCGCAAAAATAGTTTTCACTTAGTTGCTTTTTTCAATCGGATACACATCGAACGTGGACATGCTTCTGAGATCAAGAAACAACGCTGAGGCAATCTTAAAACTATGGACTTTTTGATCATGCTACAATTATTGTTAATTACCCTCTATCGATGCTCGATGCACGAACTTGTCTCTTTTATTATGCACTTACATTTTAATCTAGCCGAATTCTCTTTTTAAAGGTTCGTTTTTTTTAACTTTTTTCACATTCCTTCGAAATTGAGGATTTGGTTTCTAGTCGTTTACAGATCTCCGAAAAATTAAAATGCAAGAAAAATGAGTAGAAAAACTTTTAATATTTTTTTTTTTTGACGCTATAGAATGAATTGAACTCGTATGCATTTAAAAATTTTTGAGATCCGTATTAGAACTCTTGAGAAGAGAAGCGTGTGTGCATCGTTTAGCATTTATGACTGGTAGTTTAAATATTTATTTTTATTTTCTAATATATATTTTTTGTTTTTCTTTTTATTGAGTGCATTTCAAAATGCGATTTCAACAGGGTTTTTTTGATACTTACTATTTTTTTTGTTAATTAATGAGAAAATGAAAAAAAAATAGAAAAAGAAATCTTCAAAGGGGCATGATCAAACACTCTAAGTGTTGTCTAAGCGTGTTATGCTTTCTTTGTTGAAATCTCAGATAATGCTGGACAGCAGCAACAGGGAGCTGCTCAACCACAAACGACGCCCGCTACGCCAACTGTGACCAAACCAGATCCGCCAGACGTACTTCCCAAGGCTAAGTGTTTGGAGGCTTTAGCTGCACTCAGGCATGCCAAGTGGTTTCAGGTTTGAATCAATTAACACTCAGTTCAGAATCTCAAAAAAAAAAAAAGAATTCACTTAAAGAAAAATAAAATAGAGAAAAATTATTATATTTTCCCTCTACGTATCGATGATATAAAAGAAAAACGAGTGCAAATCATCCTTCTCAATTCGAAAAGAGCAGTCTTAGAACTTCCAGCCTTGTGAAATTTATTACTATAATGAAATTATTATTAATATGATATAAATTCGGCCTGAATTTTCGCTCGTTTGTTCGCATTTAATGTTTAAAAGCATATTTTTCGATTTTATTTCTATTTTTCGCTTATTTTTGATATGTAATTAACAAAAATACAAATCAGAATTTCTTTAACAAGATACCGTAATTTTTTCCGCTTTTACATTTGATAATGCGATCAGATAGTTTTTTTCAGGCAGGAACTTTAATGTAATACAGACAATTGTTATTGATACATAATTGTGTGTTTACAATTTGTTCCTATATATAATACCATAGTAGTTATATTAATATCCAGAATAATAAACAATAAATGAACTAAATAAATTCTAAATTTGACAATCAATTCTTATCAAGTTTATTGATTTTATTTGCTTTTTTATTTAAAAAAAAATATATATATATGAGGAAATTTTATTCATTATTCTGGATGAATGCGCATTGTAGCCTAGACTGAGTTCTGTTCTAGGTCTGTCTTTCAATCAAGAGTGGCGCATTTTTCAATTAAAGAAAGGAAAAAGTAATTTTTTATTTAATTGTAAATTATTTTTTTTCGAAGAAACATTTTCTCATGTCTAGCTTTAACATATTTTGTTTTTTGACTTATTGTATTTTTACGATTGATTTTGCTATCAGACACGTGAGCACGATATTTTTGAAACAAAAGAGACAGACAAGCACAAATACACAGTGGTGTCATGAGAATACCGGGTGTTTTTTTAATTTTTCTATTTTTTTAATAAAACAATTTTTTCTATTTTTAACTATGATTATTTAGTAGTTTTTTTAAAATTTAGAATTGATTTTTTTCCGCAAATTATCTGTGATTATTGTGAAGTAAAATAAACACCCGGTAAAATTGATATGGGCTAATGAAATTAATAAATTGTATATAAAAAAATTAGGCACGAGGTTGGAAGGTTAGCTAAAGCCCACACAAAGCAAAAAAAAACAAAAAACAAAATTAGGATGGTGATATTTTGTTTTAGTGAAAATATTTGTTCTTTTTCTTATATTTATAATTATTTTTTATTTCTAATAGGCTAGAGCAACCTCATTGCAGAGCTGCGTAATGGTTATACGCATAATGCGTGATCTGTGCAACCGTGTACCAACTTGGGGACCGTTAAATCCATGGGTTTGTATAATTTATTTTCTTTATAGCAAATTATCACGAATATAGTCACTAAATATTTGATATTTCCTTAAAAAATAGAATACAAATGATGAAATTGATGACGAGACTGAGGGTATTGTAAAACTATTAATGATCTTGAAATCAAGTCTTTTGGTTTCTCTGCTCGTTTTTAGATTTTTACGATATTACACAGATGATTTGGCAAACTGACTTTAATTTGTAAAAAAAAAGAATTACATTTTTATAAAATGAAGAAAAAGTTTTGAAAATTATGTTTTTGGCTGTCTAGGCATTGGAATTGTTGACGGAGAAGGTGATAAGCACCGCTGGTGGTCCATTGAGTCCAGGAGAAGCTTTAAGACGATTATTGGAATGTGTCGCCGGGGGAATTTTACTTCCTGGAGGTCCAGGTACGAATTTAAAAAATGTCTTATCTTTTTTAGAATATAACGATTTGAGTTTATGAGATTCAAAAAATTAAAGAATGATGAAATTGATGACGAGACTGAGAGTATCGTGAAACTATTAATGATCTTGAAATCAAGTCTTTTGATTTCTCTGCTCGTTTCTAGATTATTGCGATACTTCTTAGATGATTTGGCAAACTGACTTATAATTCTAAACAGAAAAAATTCCCTTCAGTGAATTATTTCAAAAATTTGAAAATTTACAAAATTGTTTCCTAAATTTCAGGATTGTCAGATCCTTGTGAAAAGGATCCAATTGATGCAATAGGAAATATGACTGCTCAACAAAGGGAAGATATAACTTCCTCGGCGCAGCATGCACTCAGGTTAGTGGCATTCCGACAAATTCACAAAGTCCTTGGTATGGAACAACTTCCGCCACCCAAATATAAGGGACGTTTTGCTCGCAAACGAAGACGCGACAATAGTAATGGCGAGGGTACGGACAGCGAGACTTCAAAAAAGGACAAAAAAGCCGAAGAAGTTAAAATGGAGACGGATTCAAAGTAGATTCCTACCAAAACATTCAATTTACTGATTAAGTATAACTTATCTAACGTAAGAAGAAATTCTCAAGCATTCAATGGCCTGTTTATTATTTAAATTTCAGCAATGGAAGTTGTTTCTTTTTTTCTTTAAAATAAAAATAGAGAAAAAATTTAATTCTCGACGACAATGTTTGGAAATTTTTTTTAAAAAAACGAAAAACATTTATCGTTTATCTTTGACAATTTTTAATTTATTTTTTTTTATTTTAAGTGTATCATTTTCATCTATATTGTCTTTAATTAATTATCTCTGAGAAAATAAAACTAAAGAGATAACTGTATGATTTTTGTTTGTCTTTTTTTTTAAATGAATTGAAAGAAAGGTAGACTGAAAAAATAACTCAAAAAGAGTTATTGACCCCCTTATGAAAACAGGCCATTGTGGCGAAAATAAATCTAGTTCTAGGAATTCCTCGAATGAGTCGATAGAGAATGCATTGAGTAGTTTGGATTACGTATTAAGCAATTAATCTACTTTAAAAAGAAAAAGAACCGCCTGAAATGAAGGGAGTTGTAATCGAAGGATATAAAAAAAAGTTGCGGAGATTTGAATTTTTTTTTTTTTTTTACTTTTTTGAAAGCAAAGCAAAAGCGTAGAGACCACATTTGTATTGAGACTTCATATGTGTATGTTGTGTGTGTAGTCGTACAGAAATGAAAAAAGAAAAGCAAAACCAAAAAAAAAAAAGAGAAAAAAAGAAACGTTTGCTCTTATAAATGATTTTTCAACGCATAATTTAGTAAATATCGGAGCTTCGAACACTCAATTATAAATTTACTTGCAAAATATTTTTAAAGAAAACTTGTCATCGAGTTTTTTTTCCAATTTGTTTAATTGAAGTCAAAACTTTTAAGAATTTGCCATTACTATTTACTTTTAAACAATCGTTTTTACAAGATATCTTCGACGTACGGTGTACTTTTTTTGCTCTTGTATTTGCAACACTTGAATAAACCAAACGTGTATAATATTCTGGACGTTTCCTTTTTTTTAAAAAAAACCATTACTGTTATCTACAGGAAAGCGAGGGCACAATTTTTTGTGTATCTGGCCACACACACAGTAACACAATTATAATTAACCGGTGAAACATTTTTACTCTCAATAAATTTTCTAAAGAAAATAGGAAAATTTATTGATATATTTTTTCTTGTATATTTTCAATATTATATTATTTTTAATATAGTAGAGATGTGAAACTAATAGAAAATGATATAAGAAATAATAAAAAATTTTCTTATTAAAAATTATAAATTATCATTTTAATTAATTATAGTTTCATATTAATGATATAGTTTTGAAGTATAATTAATTTTATTCAATTATATAATAATATTTATTAGTAATTTTCATTTTTTGCATGATTTTAAACATCTCTATTATCTATTTGTTTTCATGATTATTTTTTCCTGTAATTGTGATTAATGAAAATTATTTGCTTGCCTATTAAGCAATGAGATTTTTTGTCTTAATTTTAGAAAAATATAAAGGAATGCCGTCAATTTCTTGTATCTCCGTTTCAAAAAAACTAATCCTATTTGAATGCTGTGGTGTTTTACTAATAAACACTTTTCAAATAATTAAGATATATTTGATACAACACTTTTTGCCAAAAAAATTAATTATTGGCAGCAATTGTTGTGAGATATTATTGTCTTAATTATTTGCCAAAAAGTGTTAACTAATTAGTATTAATACATATATTGAATCGTGTTTTTTTTATAAAAAATACATGATCTTGACTTTTGTATTGTTCCTATTAAAAATAACAGTTCACCGATTGAAAAGTGGTCATGTTTTTTTTTTGGCATTTATTTTTTACTCTTTTCTTGTTTTTCAATATTACCATTTCCACTATTCAATACGGTTCCGTCAACGTATTAGCGAAATTTTCGCGAAATATTTAAATAATTATAGACATATATATTTTTCTTCTTTGCAAATGGAAAATATTAGATCTAGGTGCAATTAAAAATTTTTATTATTGTGATTTTAAATTTTGGGTAAAAGATTAAAAATTTTCAATCTATTAACATTATTTCAAAGAAAATAATTTATAATTAGTGACAATTGACAAAATTTTGTACTATTTTTCTTCTTCTTTTTGTTTTTTGAAATAAGATTTTATTTTATTTCTATTTTAATAAACACAAAGAGTGGAAATTATAATTGTAAACTGCGTTAATTTTTCTTTTTAAAAAAGTAGATTTCGACTATTGAAATTGAAATTATTATATTTCACTTAGTAATTTTTAAATAAAAGACTTGAAATGCTAGTCGTCATATTATTATGACATGTGTTATACAATACACCGTAAGAAAGTATTCATTATTGCAAAGTGCATTAATAAAAAATATAAAATAATCAAATATGCTGAAACGGGAAAAGAATAATTTTTAAAATACAAACGTATAGGAATAAAAAATTGTTCATTTCTCGTTTCAGAATTTTTGGATCTAAAGGAGATGAAAAACTCAATTGATTTTCTTTTTGTTTGTTTTTTTTTTACTCAGTATTTTAGGAATTTAACTGGATATTATTATTGTAATAAATAAAAAACTTATTATTATTTTGTAATTTCTGCGCAATACGTGATGTTTATTTGTTATTCATTAGGATTGTGTACAATTGATGCAAATAAATAAACTAATTCATATTTCAAATTATGGGTATTAATGACAAGATAATTTATAATACACTTTTAATCATAAAAAAATATTTACGTAGAAAATTTATATTTACTATTTTTCCTCGAACTTGTTTACCGGAAAACAGAAATGTTAAAAATAAACTTTATGACAAATATTGTAAAATTTGAGAAAATTCTGTTGATACTTTACGTTTCTATTACTAATAATTAGTCTTGTTATTTTAGCAATAAATAAATAAAAGAAAATTTTCAAATTATATTGAAAAAACTGCACTATATACTTTAAAAACAGTTTTATGCAAAAAAAAGAAATATTCCAGAAATTTGAAGAAAGAAGCTATGAATCATTATCATTATTGACATGTTTTAACCTGTCTTCTGATATTGCATCAGCATTTTTTAATATACACGTGTATTACAATGACTTGTTATTATCGTGTACAGAATATTCTAGTAATATATTCGACATTGTGATAACGATTTTCTTTCTATAATATATCTAAAAATACAGAGTATTTTTCCCTTTAAATTCAATTATAAATACATCCAATTAGTATTATATCTTAAGAAAACCTATCATTTTTTCCAATAAAGCCCTTTAAATTCATCTCCAGAAAAATTACAGTAAAAGAATAATTTATTTTTTAAGTAAATATATTGTTAAATAAAAATTCAATGATCCTTTGTCTATTATTTTTAAAACAAAGGACGTAATTTTCCAAAAATATTAATTCTTTGTGGGGTATATTGCTAGCCAATCAAGAGCAACTTCCGGTGACGCCACCACCGTCATCGTGGCAAGGTTATAAAAGTAGGGACATCCTTTCTCTCTCGTTTAGTATTCAAGTGTTCTTCAACGGAGTCACAAGTTCTAATCGTGATATTATTTTTCTGAAAATAAAAACGATAATTTGGATTTCTACGTCGTCTACTGGTAAGTAATTTTAAATAAATATTTTCTTTTGCTTAAGCAAAAGATACTTTTCTAATTCTAAAACGTTTTCTAAAAATAAATTCCATGACGCGATGCATCTACCTATACTGACATATTGCAATCCACAATAGTTCATTTGTTTCCTTCGAATGTTTATTTTCCAAGCTTAATTACAATGATTCTTTAAAATTAATCGTTTAACGGTGCTTTTGGAACTTTTTTTGGATTAATTTCTTTGTTGCTAACGGATTAGCTTGGGCGGTTCCCTGGCAGCCATTTTGGACGAGTCCATTATCCAATTTTATTGATCATGTACGTGAAAAGTTGATGATTCATGTTTTTCCAAATGGCCGTTCCTCAATTTTGGAAAACATATATGTTTTAAGTTGAAATAAATATATAAAAGAATTATAATTTATTAATACGAAAGTTGTTGGATAAATTTACAGTTGTCAGTACAGTTATAGTTTAGCATTTAACTTTGAAGAGGAATTTTATTGCACAGAAATAAGGTCATGTAAAGTTAATACAGTTGGCCAATTTTATTTCTATTTTTGTGGTTCTTTTCTTTTAGTCAAATTTTACGGTTCATTAAATAAATAATTGAATATAAATATTAAAAATAAAATTGCTATAAAATATTAAAGCTAGTTAATGAAATATTTTGCTTCCATTGTTCTAAATCACAAAACTTTTTACAGGTAAACATGCAGATTTTTGTAAAAACTTTGACGGGGAAGACGATTACCCTTGAGGTTGAGGCTTCTGACACGATCGAGAATGTTAAAGCAAAAATCCAAGATAAAGAAGGAATCCCACCAGATCAACAGCGATTGATCTTTGCTGGAAAGCAACTGGAAGATGGACGAACATTGTCTGATTACAATATTCAAAAGGAATCAACACTCCATTTGGTCCTTCGTCTTCGTGGTGGAATGCAGATTTTCGTTAAAACTTTAACTGGCAAAACCATTACTCTTGAAGTTGAGGCTTCAGATACAATTGAGAATGTAAAAGCCAAAATTCAAGATAAAGAGGGAATTCCACCAGATCAGCAGAGATTGATTTTCGCTGGCAAACAATTGGAAGATGGACGCACGCTTTCCGATTACAATATCCAAAAAGAATCCACTTTGCATTTAGTTCTCCGTCTTCGAGGTGGAATGCAAATTTTCGTCAAAACCTTAACCGGAAAAACAATTACCCTGGAGGTGGAAGCTTCCGACACAATCGAGAATGTAAAAGCCAAAATTCAAGACAAAGAGGGAATTCCACCAGATCAGCAGAGATTGATTTTCGCTGGCAAACAATTAGAAGATGGACGCACGCTCTCTGATTACAATATTCAGAAAGAATCCACGTTACATTTAGTTCTTCGACTCAGGGGTGGAATGCAGATCTTCGTTAAAACTCTCACAGGTATATAACGGAATAATTGCTTTCTAATTGTCAATTGTTTTTTATTAATTTTTGTTTTTAAAAATTTTTTTCAACATTGCTTGGTTTAATAAAAAAATATTATTTGGAGAAAATTATTATGTTTAATTAAACTTTTTAATCATAGATAACATTTTTTGTCTTCAGGTAAAACCATTACATTGGAAGTTGAAGCATCCGATACAATTGAGAACGTTAAGGCTAAAATTCAAGACAAAGAAGGAATTCCACCAGATCAGCAAAGATTGATCTTTGCCGGTAAACAATTAGAAGATGGTCGCACCTTGTCTGATTATAATATTCAGAAAGAATCTACGTTGCATTTAGTTCTTCGACTCCGTGGTGGAATGCAGATCTTCGTTAAAACTCTTACAGGTATACAAAATTTTCTTCAACATTCTTTAATTTTATAAAAATATTCTTTGGAGAAAATTACAGTTATGATTAATTAATTTTTTTAAACATAGTTAACATAGATGATATTTTTTGTCTTTAGGTAAAACCATTACATTGGAAGTTGAAGCATCCGATACAATTGAGAACGTTAAGGCTAAAATTCAAGACAAAGAGGGAATTCCACCAGATCAGCAGAGATTGATTTTCGCTGGCAAACAATTGGAAGATGGACGCACACTTTCCGATTACAATATTCAGAAAGAATCTACGTTGCATTTAGTTCTTCGACTCCGTGGTGGAATGCAAATTTTCGTAAAAACCTTGACTGGTAAAACTATCACCTTGGAAGTTGAAGCTTCTGACACCATCGAGAACGTTAAGGCTAAAATTCAAGACAAAGAGGGAATCCCACCAGATCAACAAAGATTGATTTTTGCTGGAAAGCAACTTGAAGATGGACGTACTTTGTCCGATTATAATATTCAAAAGGAATCAACACTTCATTTGGTTCTTCGTCTTCGTGGTGGAATGCAAATTTTTGTTAAGACCTTGACTGGAAAAACTATCACCTTGGAAGTTGAGGCTTCCGATACAATTGAAAACGTTAAGGCTAAAATTCAGGATAAAGAGGGAATTCCACCAGATCAGCAAAGATTGATTTTCGCCGGTAAACAACTAGAAGATGGTCGCACGCTTTCCGATTATAATATCCAAAAAGAATCTACGTTGCATTTAGTTCTTCGTCTTCGTGGTGGTATGCAGATTTTCGTTAAAACTTTAACTGGCAAAACCATTACTCTTGAAGTTGAAGCTTCCGACACCATTGAGAATGTAAAAGCGAAAATTCAAGACAAAGAGGGAATACCACCAGATCAGCAAAGATTGATCTTCGCTGGCAAACAATTGGAAGATGGACGCACGCTTTCCGATTACAATATCCAAAAAGAATCCACTCTTCACTTGGTTCTCCGTCTTCGAGGTGGAATGCAAATTTTCGTCAAAACTTTAACTGGTAAAACCATTACTCTTGAAGTTGAAGCTTCCGACACCATTGAGAATGTAAAAGCAAAAATTCAGGACAAAGAGGGAATTCCACCAGATCAGCAAAGATTGATCTTCGCCGGTAAACAATTAGAAGATGGTCGCACCTTGTCTGATTACAATATCCAAAAAGAATCCACTCTTCACTTGGTTCTCCGTCTTCGAGGTGGAATGCAAATTTTCGTCAAAACTTTAACTGGTAAAACCATTACTCTTGAAGTTGAAGCTTCCGACACCATTGAGAATGTAAAAGCAAAAATTCAGGACAAAGAGGGAATTCCACCAGATCAGCAAAGATTGATCTTCGCCGGTAAACAATTAGAAGATGGTCGCACCTTGTCTGATTATAATATTCAGAAAGAATCTACGTTGCATTTAGTTCTTCGTCTCCGTGGTGGTATGCAAATTTTCGTTAAAACTTTTACTGGTAAAACTATCACCTTGGAAGTTGAAGCTTCTGACACCATCGAGAACGTCAAGGCTAAAATTCAAGACAAAGAGGGAATCCCACCAGATCAACAAAGATTGATCTTTGCCGGTAAACAACTGGAGGATGGTCGAACGCTATCCGATTATAATATTCAAAAAGAATCCACTCTTCATTTGGTTTTAAGACTTCGAGGCGGAGTTTTTTAAAATAGAAACATTTTTTTGATATTCTAAACATAGATATTGAAATTTTCGTTTATTCCGCTAATGTTAGTCAACTTTTTTATTTTCGATGTACTATTAAATAGATAAAAAAAAATGTGATACAACTATGAAATTTATCTTCAATATAATATATTAATTTTCTTCTTAATTTGTCTTGTCATTTGTTTCACTTTTCCTTTAGTTTAAATTTTTTACATTTCCTTCTTTTGAGAATGTTAATAAAAAGGGCCATAAAATTAGATACAAATATTTTAAATTAAAATCTTTTTTTGAAGTATACTTTTTATTTATTTTAAATTTATCAGTTTCTAACTTGCAGTCTGAATAATAAAATTTAAAAACTAAAATATCAGTGGTCGAGTGATTACCTTTTTTTGGGGGGGGGGGG
>JUFY01000063.1:65017-129227 GCA_001855655.1 Leptopilina clavipes
CACACGTTCTCTTTGACTTCGATAGGTGCCTCTAGCTACAGGCGCGTAGTTTTTAACTACTTTATAAATTTACACATAATACAAAAAATCAAACTGAGATGTATTATCGAAATTGTTTAAATAATTTTTAATAAATTAATGAATTTTGCAACAATATTGCCTTAATATTGTTTCGCAAGTTTTGGAATATTGCATTGAAATATTTTAATGCACTGTTTGGGATTTAGAAAAATTTTTTTATTTTAATTTATTAACCAAGTGGATAAATTTAATTCGAAGATATTATTTTTATTTAATCTTCTTTTTTTATACATAAACAGTTGTATTGTATTTTTTCGAACATTTGTAATTTATCGTAATCCACATTTAACCGCAAGGGATTTTAATGTGACATTGTTACCACTTTATATATGAGAACATTAAATTTGATTAAGCGGCTCACAATAAATTGGATACAATTGAAATGAATTTGAATTGGGATGAGACATTATATACTCTACTGGAATCAGGATTTTCAAATATTGAGTCAACAATATAACTATTGTTTAAAACAAATATTCAAATTAGTTACGAGTTTCAGGTTTAACAAGAACTTATTGAACTTCTGCTACAAACAAATTTAACATAATGAAAAAAATCTGATGCAATTAACAAAGTTGAATTAAAATTCATAAAAGGGGTTTAATGCAATTTAATTTATTACATTATTATCAGAGAATTTTGTGCGGCAATATTGCAAGGCAACACTGAGATAATATTTTACTGCAATAGAGATAATACAATATGGAATTATTGGGAAAATACTTTCTCATTATTGACAGGCAATAATTTATTGTTTGAGACAATATTTTGGAAATATTGCCTCAGCGTTGCGTTAATGTTTACCCCAAAGTTGCTATATGCAATATTGTGACAATGTTGCAGTATTTGCAATCTATTGCGCTATTTGGTATTGGATCGTGTTGTTCTTATGGTTACCAGTGTCGGATGATCTCTTGAATGTTTAATGGTAGAAGAAGTGGCCGCATATGGACTGAGGAATCCTGGTAGGGCTGCTGAAGTTGTGAACTTGTACTCAGTCTTAAACTGACTGCCAGGCTGCTGGTTGCCTATATAGTCACCCGGTCACTGACTGTTAACTTGTGTGTTTGTTATCGTTACTCACTTCTGCATCTCCTTTGCTGCAATATACGAAGTCACGTGTCGCCAATTTCCATCAAATACTCAAAACTCTTCAATGAAACTTGTATATCATTCATCAACTGAATTCATCCCTTAAGAATTTATTTATTCATCTCCCCATTGTTAGCATGATTTTTGTAAATTTTTTAATATTAACATTTAAAGAATAGAAATATGATGAAATTGACGAGGAGATGCTACTGGAAATAAATGTGAAGATTTTGTGTCTAAGAAAGTGATTATTTAAGTGTTTTTCTTTTATTTGTGTTATAAACGATGATTTTCAATTTTCTTGGCGGACTTTTATTATTCACGGTCACAGGTAATAATATTTCATATATGAATATTTCCCAAATATTTCCTTATATAGTTTAATATATGCGTGGTAAAGTTTACCATACTTGAAGTATGTAAATTTCAGAGCGAATAAAGTAAGGTTTACTATACTTGAAGCAAAGTCTACAAATAGTTCATTAATACTACAAATGGAAATAAAGTAAAAATTACTATACCTAAGGCAAATTAATATTAATTAATATTAATATTAATTAATATTAATCCATTGATAAAATTTGCCTTAGGTATAGTAATTTTTACTTTATTTCCATTTGTAGTATTAATGAACCGTTTGTAGACTTTGCTTCAAGTATAGTAAACCTTACTTTATTCATTAATTAATATTAATTAATATTAATATTAATATTAATATACATCAAGTAAAGATTACAATACTTAAGGCGAATTTTACCAAAGTGTATAAAGTTTACTATACACAAAGCAAATTTTGTCCTACACGATTCCGTGCAGAAATTGCCCCACTTTTCCCTATTTAAAATACGGCTCTAACAAGGGCCTTACAAGAATCTAGAAAAACTAGTTAGCCCCTTGCTAAAGCCCTACTTCAAGTAGGGCCAAATGGGGCAATTTCTGCGCGGGATATTTTCCCATTTTGAAGAAACAGTTCAAATTTACATTATTATTTCTAAATTGTAAATAATAAAATTATTACATATTGAAGTATCAATTGTTATTTTGAGAGCAATAATAATTAAAATAGCAAATAATGTATATATGTTGGATGTGAAAGTTTTTATTATATTTATTTATTTACAACTCCAAGTCCCGCATAAAACAATAGTGAACAAAGTAACATGTGACATTGTTAACTTTGTTTGAATTTTAGCTCTTTCTTTGTGAAATGCATACAGTGGTAAAACAAATTGTTGATATTTGTATTTATAACAGTTTGATGGTTTTCTGCATGGTTGAGCGCATTTTTAATATTGAAATATACATAAAGTTCGATCACTGATATTTTTGGCGTGGTCCAATCTATTGATTCGTCACCGTCTGACAAGCAAAATAATTGCTTTTTATTAAAGCGTGAATCAGCCCTCAATTTTATAATGATCGAATTAACGTGTAGAACTCAACGACGATTTTTAATATCCTGTCATTCATTTTATTGAATGGTTTTTCAACGATTGGGATAATATATAATAGATATATAGAGTAACAGTAGCATTTTAAGAAATATTTTTGCCGAAAGTAATTAAACTATGTGATGTAAATACGTTGAAAAGTATGGAATTTCGGTCAAATGAAAATTCGACGTTTTAAAAAATCGATGAAATAGAAATTCGAAATTGAAATTCGAATAAGAAATTCGAACAAGTGAAATTCGAATAAGAAATTCGAACAAGTGAAGATTCTGGGATTTAAAAATTCTGTTAAATAAGAATTCTGCTTAGTAAAAATTATCCTTATTAGAAATTCTTTTGGATCTTGATGCTTACGGTAAAATTTTTTCCAGTAAAAAATTCAATTCGTTTGATGTTTTTTCTTTTGATGCGTGATTTCATTCTATGGAGGAAGACAAAATAGTTTTAACATTTTGTTCCAGTTTGACATGTTTTAAAGTTAGTAATTCCTCCTCTCTACAGTTTCCTCAGGTGCATTTATATCAAATCTCATTTACAATGTTGTGAAAGTAGCTTAAAGGGTTCTTTTCTTCGCTCTCACCGCGAGTTTCTCTTCTTCGCGCGACATGATCCTTCTCTTCCATTTTTTATTTTTTTCCTTCTTTATTATACTTGGCTTTCTTTTGTATTTTCACGCATCCATAGTGCGGCTTATGTATATAGGAACTAAATATAGAGTATAGAGCGCACTGATGGATATAGGAGTAACGCTGTTACTTGTTACTATACAAGTATTAACGCAAAGAAAAAAACATTCGTATTATAGAATCGTGCTCGACATATGCCTTAAATTATATTCTAATAAATATAGGGGATTTTTAGAAGTGGAGGATGAGAAAAGAAGCTCATAAAACATTTCGAGTTAAAAAAACAAACTAGTAAAATCGAAAATCAACTCGAAAACATTTGAAATTGTTATTTGACACTTTACGTTTATTTAGAATTTTTGTGCCAATTTTTGTAGATTCACGTGGAGAAAAGAGTGAATTAATTAATGGTGAATTAATATTATAAGCAGGTAATAATCCTTTTCAGATATTGGATAAATAAAATAATACTTTGCATTTTAGTAGATTGGCATTAAAATTGGCTCGACAATTTTCTTTAGGTCGAAAATAACGGCAAGAGGGAATCTGGTATTATGTTACATGAACATTAGGAACATTCGAACCGTGAATTATTTTTGGTCCATTTTTTACCGATAAGATCGAATTTTTTGCTTCTATGTTCTTTCTTTTTTGCTCTGAATCTCTTCATTTTTGTTATTTCCTCGCGTTTTAATATTAAAGTTGAATCGAGATTTGGTATCGGACAAAAGTTTGTATAAGCATGTGCGCGGAGATTATTGGCGCAGAGGAGGAGGCGAGCGTATGTATACGATTTTCTGGATTACGAGTTCAGTGATCCATTTGGATTTATAAAGTTCAAGGTTTTCAGAGATTAAAGAAGCTTGGGAGGGCCATTTGGTTAGTCTTTTAACTGATTTAGTAGTTTCTATTTATGTGTTCTAATAGAACGGCCAGAAACTTATCTTACGGAAATAGATTATAGCCTCCACGTGCGTACTTTTATTTCATATAAAATCTCTCAATTTAGTCAATTGATGAACTGAAAAAAAATTCATTTAGATTCAATTAACTGATTGTCAAATTAACAATTAATAAATATTTACATGAACCAAATAATTTTTATTTTAGAAAAAACTAACAAATATTGTAAAATTGCTTTCGCTTTGTATATTATTTATCATTGCAATTAATTACGGCTTAAATAGGATTAACAGGTAATTATTATTGTGTTACGTAATTGTTTCACATCGTAAATATTTCTAATTAATATTTATATATCAAATGTGAAGGGAAAAATGCAAATCATATGCGTTTTTTTGTCAAAAAAGAAAGAATGTATGTATGATTTTAATATTCATAAATGTCTGCATTTCATTTTCTCGTATGGTGTTCTTGTACAGGAAGCAGTTCGATTGGAAGGGTCGCTTCTCTTCTTCGTTGCGCTTTGAGTGAGAGTGCGATTCGACAGAGTTTTAATAAAAAGAAAATCGAATTTATGTGTGTGTGTGAGTCTGTTTTGTGCATATATAATAAAGTTTATAGTGCACATGATAGAAATACAGATGTGAAAACGATAAGAACTGCTACTTTGCGAACCCACGTATTTAAGTGTATGACTGCCCACCAGTGGTCACATTCCGACTACTGTCAGACTTTATGGCTTTATTGCCCCGCCGATTACTTCGCAGGAGGTAATTCCATTTATAGATTATGTACCTTTTCTCCGCTCGCATATATTAACACGAGTGTTTACCTGTTTACCTAAAGAAATTAAATCACCTCTCCCTAAAATTGATTGCGATTTTTATATTATTCCGCATTTAAATCCAATTTTTCCAAAGTATTTCTACTCAACATTTCCCACATCTTTCGTTCAAGTAACTTATTGTCATCAATATGTCATCAACTTAAATTGTCATCAATTAATATAAAACCATAGTTTTTTTCAATCTGATTTTAAATTCTATACCGGAAAATATTTATCAAAATTTCGTTTCCTTTCAGAATTTTAGAATCGATATTGAATATTCTGCTTTTTAATTATTACTAGCGATATATCCGTCGCTCGCTTTTTAATTATTATTACTGAAGAAGTTTGAAGAAATAATCTGATGAGTTGAATTAAAATCCACATGTTCCACATTATAAAAGCACACTTCTTTATTTCACTGCTTATTATTATTATTATTATTATTATTATTATTATTATTATTATTATTATTATTATTATTATTATTATGATTATTGTTATTATTATTATTATTATAATTATTAATATTGTTATTGTTATCGAAAGTAGATATTAATTAACTTAACGTTGACCACGATTAAAACAATTTATTTACCTTCTACATTAAATGGTAAAATTATAATGTTTCAATAATGCATTGGAAAATATTTACATTTCATTACAATGATTAAATATGCATTGAATACATAAAAAATTAAAAATAATACAAAACATTCCACTACATTCGTATATATATTATTCAAAAAAAAAACATCACTTTATTTGCACAATTATTTTAGGATAAATTTCAACTTCAGATTCATTACGATGCTCTTATCTATATATATAGTCATAAAACATATATCATTTGTGAATTGTTTTATTATCTATGGAATAGAATAAAAATTCTCTTTTAATTCCAGTGTCGGCCAACATTTTAAATTACTCGCGGGGCATATAGTAGTGATGGCATTTTTAAATCCAAGCGGATTTCCCTGATTTATTCGCTCATCGAAAACCAATTTAACATTAAAATAAAATTTAAAAAGTAAAAAAAAATTGTCAGGCCATAATTTACGGGGGAAAAATAGAAGAAAAAGATTTATGACACTTTTGAGACAGCCGGTTCGTTAAAATTTACGCATTTTTTTTTATATAAAGAATATAATAGAGGGATGTTAAAAAACAATGAATTTTTAATATGGTAAATTTATTTTTCTTTGAAAAAAATTGAAAATTGAATAAATAAAAAATGCTCTGTTAGGATTTTTTTCTGCTTCTTTTAAGCGTATGATGTAAATACAGGTTTTGTAAATAAACAATATTTTCGAACGATAATTGACGCCGGCGTCTTACGATAGTGTCAATAAATTCTAAGAGATTGTTCACATTTGATAAATATCTATATAAAATGAAAAATTTATTTGCCATACTTACGTATAGTTGATTCATAAACAAAAAAGTTGAACTCCATTGCCCATAAAATGTCGTATATTTATTCTAATTGCACTTGACGTAAAAAATTCGTCGCGCAGTATTATATACTAATTTATACTATCATTTACATTATTAATGTGGCACGTTAATTAATTATTTAGAATATTACCAGTTTTTCATATAAACATTTCTCTTTTACTTTTCGATTGACTTGCTCAATACCAACTTCAAGGATATTTTCATTTTTCCAACGATTGGAAAATTTTCCAATTTCGAAAAGAATAAATATTTTAATTTTCTTATTGTAGAAAATATAATAATAAAATATTTAATATTTAACAATTTATAAAGTATTAAAAAAATAAAAATGATTATTTGTTTAATTTAAAAAAAATCTCTTTGCTTGGAAATAAAATAATCGTTTGTAAAATAATGGGATAATGTGTATTTCGGGAATAATATAATTTTGTCTTCTTTTTTATAAAAGAGGAAAAGCTCATTGCCTTGACAATTCATCATTTACGAGAGAGAAGAATCGTAAATTTTAAATAGGATTGTTACTTTCAAATAGGAGTTTTTTTTCTGACGGGAGTTTTTATTTTTACGAGAGTTGCTTTCTTTTTTATCACTATAAGCCCTCCTTGTAGGCGTTGAATTATCGAGCCCGCGTGATTTAACGTCTACAAAAGGTAGCTATTTCCGGTTCCTCTGAGAAAATGTCGGAACGTCTAATCTCAAGTGCGCTTAAAACTGATACTAACAAGGTCTTACGTTTTATTTCTGTTTGTCAACATATATATATATACATAATACAGGATGTACTTTATTGTGTTTTGTGTCATTAATTTTTCTCGACCACAAAAAACGAAAGAAAAGTTCCATCTCGTAAATTTTCCATTCTATTTACATTTTAACCAAATAATATCCGAATTTCTATTTATCCGAAGAATATTTATTTACATTAAAAATTTTTCCAAATTGAAATTGAATTTTATATTTTAAATGTTTTGACGAAAATTGAAATATTCTATTGGGGAATCATAGTGGTCATAAAAGTTAATTTAATAATGATGAAGTGAAACATGACAAACTGGATGTTGCAAATGGTTAAAATTGGTTACGCGCTCGGTTTATATACATATAAAGATTTTATTAGATTTTCTATATCAATATATATAGATGAAATTTTGATAGACATTCAATGTTGTTTTATTCGGTGGAATATCGATTGAACGATAAAATAACGATAGAGTGCGATAAAAAAAAAAAAAAAACTGTCAGTTTTATAAACCTATAACTCTCGAGGTATGAAACAGCTCGTTGAAATTTCTTCGTTTTCTATATAAAATAGTGAAGTTAGAGAGCAAAATTTATTCTAAAGGCGTGCGAGGCTTGCCTGAAAGGAAGAACGTGGAAACATTTTATCCAATAGGTAACCTTGTAGTCACGTTTGGCAAACTGAAAAATTGAATCCTCTTAATCCTTATAATCATAAAAATGGGAAAATACGAGTTGCAAGAACTTAATAATAATGGAAGAATTTCCCTCGATTCGAATCTTTTGTTACACACCCAAAAAAGCGCCAATGAACTTTTTTCTTTTTGAATATTTATTTCAAAAATTTAAATTCCTTTAATTTCCGAATTGAGATTGCTTTTCAAATCGAAGAAACCTGATATGTTGAAGAGACGTATAAATAAAATAAGATGTCGACGATACATTTAGAGGACAATTTCAAGGGAACGGAACATTAAGAAATTCTTTTCTTTATTTTTTTGGCTTCCCGCTCGTAAACGTGAAATCGTTTTGGGCGGCGTGGCGGTACCCAACTCACCTTACGATTAATTTGCCAATTACTTTCGCGCCTTGCCACTTGGCTAAAAGGGGGGAATTGCACGTTACAAGCGACGTGAGAGAGAGAGAGAGAAAGAGGAAAAGAGCGAAAAAGAGCATTGAACGAGAAAAAAAGACCCCACAAGTTTTGTGCAATGCGATGAAGGGATGAGAGGGTTGAAGAGTAGTAAAAAAATAAAAAAGTGAGGAAAAAATCATCCTGACATGGACATTCCGACTTCTTCTGTTCTGTACATGCCACTGCTTTTTATTCTGATTTTTTTTCTTTCTTTATAACTTTCTTTACTTTCATAAGATCTTCAGCCAACTTGGATGATGAGTTTCTTTGAATTATTTAACGCCTCTGAAAAAATGAAAAATAAAAAACAGTATGCACAGAACAAAAAAAGTCGAAACAACCATGTCAGGATGATTTTTTTGTCAATTTTTTTTTCATTTTTAAATTTCATATAAGCGTTAATTAATAAATAGTACTAAAAGTTTTGGAGACAAAGTATGAAACTTCAAAAGAGGCAAATATAGAACAGATCGAATTAATATCTCATGATAATAATACTTCTGTTTTTCTCATCCTCTTTGTTTAATTTTTAATAAAAGTTTTTCCTCGCGAAAAATAAAAAAGATAAGAAATTTAAAACGGCCAATTAAATAGAACTGTGAAAGGTAATTTTTCCGATTAAATAACTTCATATCGTGCTTTATTTTATTTCAATTAAATGTAAAAATAAACCTTTAAGAATAAAATTCACTTTAAAATTAACTTTTCTCGACTGAAAAAAACTAGAAGTGAAATTGTAATTTAGTATAAATATATGTATGTATATTTATGGTAAATAAGTAAAAGAGATACATTCGTGAAATCAATCAAAGTTTCTAAGCAGCAATTATTTATTTACCTTCCCTTTTTTTCTCCTCACCAATCAGTGACACAGTTCTATAAAGCATCGATAGTTTCAATCGGTAATGTACTTCGTATAGTGGCTGTTTATATATGTAGAAAGTTTAATGATATTGACTTGCAGCGAATGAGACTGTAATCAAATTTTAGAATGAAATGTTCATCGAAATTCAATTATCTATTGCCAAATATCTTATAATTAATTTAAATTCATTACTATAATTTAGTTGAATATTCTTTTTTTTTATTTTATATTGCGCATTAAATTTAATTGCTAATTATATTAAATTTTACGCATTTGCATAAAAGCGAAATTATTATTTTAGACGTTAAATTATTATTAATATAATAAAATATGAAAATTGGTAAATTTTCAATTTAATTGCCCAATATTTAGCTCCTAATTTCAATTTAGTGAAATTCTATACATAAAAGTAGAATTAGTGGCATTATTTAATAAAGAAATTATTTATAATTGAATTTTTTCTGATAGTTTGATTTCTATGAGGTTATACTTTAGAGTGCTTAGATATTTTCTTTTCAAGTTGAAAGTCAAATCGATACTAAAAATATAAGTTGAAAAATTAGTCTATATTTAAAAATGAATAATGAAAATCAATATTTCAACTTTCTTATTTTGTTCACAAAAAGATATGAAAAATAGTCTTATACTTGTGATGCAAAACTACGTTTCAGAAATATTTTTAGAATTAATGAAAATTTTTCAAAATTTATTGATAATTCTCATCTTAAGAAGGGTGGCGATCAGGTAACTTGTACCATTAGTAATAAAAATAAGTTTCAGTCAGACAGAACTGTAAAAAATTATTTTTTCCAGTAGTAAAAGTAAATTTAAGTCAGACAGAACTGTAAAAAATTTTTTCCAGTAGTAAAAGTAAATTTAAGTCAGACAGAACTGAAAAATTATTTTTTCTAGTAGTAAAAGTACATTTAAGTCAGACAGAACTGGAAAAATTATATTTTTCCAGTAGTAAAAGTAAATTAAAGTCAGACAGAACTGGAAAATTTTTTTTCCAGTAGTAAAAGTGAATTTAACTCAGACAGAACTAAGAAAATCTGTAGTAAAAGTAAATTAAGGTCAGACAGAACTAGAAAAATTATTTTTTCCAGTAGTAAAAGTAAATTTAAGTCAGACAGAACTGTAAAAAAATTTTTTCCAGTAGTAAAAGTAAATTTAAGTCAGACAGAACTGTAGAAATTTACATACTTTTACCATCAGTAGTAGAAGTAATTTTAAGTCAGGCAGAACTTTATTTAGTTTTAATATCAGTAGCGAAAATAAAACTTTAGTCAGACATAGACAAATAATTAAAAATTAATATAGAAAATTTGGATATATTCTTTTATTTCGAATCCTTTTAGACATTGTCTGTTTCAGTATTGCTGTTGAAAAATCTATAAAACAATATTTCGGCAATAAAAACAAGAAACGATAGCAAGTATCCTGACAGTCCTACAAAGCAGAGTACTTTTACCAAATTGCTAATCAAACCTAAATCACTAATCTGTACTAACATGGAATCGTTATGTTTGTTGACACCGAAAAAGTTTAATAGGAACATGTCATTTGTAATATTATTTTCCCACTTTTTTCGCAAACCACATTCAGTGAAAATAGGAAGCAATTGGTCCAATCGCTCCTTATATGGTGAACTTCTTTCTAAAACAATTACTTTCCTCACGTCAAACAATTTTTGATTAAGTATTTTCGTAATCGGTTGTCCTAATGTATCTTTGAATATTTTAACTAACTGTCTTGCGTAACTTCTATAAATGAAACAACTCACATTTTTGTGTTTTACAAGTACCTCGATGCAATCGGTATCCATTTTGAAGGTGGAAATAACTTTCTTTCTTATCAACTGCAACTCTTCAGAATCATCATGAAGATATCTCTCAAGGTTCCCTTCGATGAAAAGTGTTAAATTTGAGTTTGCCAAATCTAGAAATGTTTCCATTTTCTTCTCATTGTTGTGTTTGACTTTACTTGCAGTCAATCCACCCATAAAGGTAGACGAACAGTAGTAGCCCACTATTATCAAGTAGAGGAACATAAGTCGATGACGTGTCGGATTGGGACGTTTCTGTATTGACACTCCTAGTACAATCGCTGCAATGTACTCCGGTTTCCAGGAATTCTCTTCATTCTTGATTCTACCAATCATTGCCCACATGATGATGACAAATCCAATAAGGAACAGCATTTTTGAGTAAAGATAGTACATTTTCAAACAGTACTGCTCATTACTGTCGTGCTTAATGGGTATTAATGCAACAATCGAATCCATATCATAGCTATTTGTAAATCCATATAATGCGCCTTCGCTTGCTGGACGAAAATTTATAACCATAGTAATCAGAATATTAATTCTATTATTTATAAGGTGTCCCAACAGTGCTGTTGCTTCATTTTTATGAAATATTCCAATGGTTGAATTAACATCAGATACGATGAGTGTGGAAAAATTCATCGCTTCTGAAAAGGCCCAAAACATGTCCAAATCAGCGCCAGTGGAACTTTCTAAATTGCCAAATTTATCGTACGTTGTTAAACTGAACGGGGGTTTAAAGAATAATCCACCCTTGATCTGATGACCGTGAAGATCTAACAGTTTCTTTGGAAACCAATCTATTGTTGAGGAGCACTTCTTCCTGAAATAGCGGTTTGTAAACGGATTATAATAGTGAACAAATGTTTTCACAGGTTTCAGTTTTTCAATTTTTGGCACCTTTTCTGTACTTCTTAATTCCAGAACCACGAAATTGAGAAATCGTTTCAACCACATATTGCGGAGGAATGCTTCAAAAGAAGATTTTTGATTAGTGGAGGAAATAAGTAGCACTTTTGGACGAGCTTTCGCAGGTGATAGTTCTGTCAGGTACTTTAAAGATGATGAAATGGATGATGATGATGATGTACCATTGTGAAAGGAATTTACAAGCAAGAACAAGGACGTTTTACTTGGATTGTAGAATGAGGGTTTGGCCATTGATTTCAATAAATCTTCTGGTGATATTTCATTAACTTCCATTGCAATATGAGGAATATGTTGTAAAATTACTGCAATAGTGGATTCTGCAATCGATTTTGTGCTTGTCAACAGTACCACTTGATGTGGCTTTAAGTTGTTCACTATGTATCTGTCTAAACTGCTCACACATTCTTCACTCCTTATTTGTTCTCCTCTAACAAATACCAGAAGTAGAAACAAGATGAAAAAATTTGAACTTTCAGTCATTATTTTTATACGTTTATTCAAATAATAGAAGATTGATGAAGAATCTTTTATTTCTGTTTCAATCTTTATCAGCTAAACTTAAGAATATTAAGCTTATTGGGAAATTAAGCAGTTGAGCAACCCTTTTCAATAGGAGTATTAACGAATTATAAAATTATAATGAACAAATTTTCCAAGTGGTATAAAGTTTTCAGTTTGCTACTTTTTTGAACTTGATTTTTAGAACCGTGTAAAGGAAACGGCTTAAATACACACAGAGAGAAACTTTAATAAAAGATTTAACTAAATCACTTTAGACTAACTAAATTCTTTAATAACAAATTAAAAATTTCTCAGAAGACGTAAGAATTTATTCGGTTGTACTCGCCATTACTCAAGTGAATTCTGAAAGTAATAGTTCAGAAACAATTTTTTTCATCAAGATGTGTCATGAAAATCGATAATTGAACTTGCTCGAGTTTCTATTTATGAAATTTGTTTTTGCAAAAACACTTTTTTCTGTTGTATTAAGTTATTAACAGATGGTATCAGAATATTACGATAATCGCAGTAAAAGGAAGAACCACCACAGAGGAGTTTTAACAAAACACTGGAATAATTTATATTACAAGAGAATTCGAATTGAAAATTTGATGTCTCAAAAATTCAATTTTATTTGCAATTCTATTCAAAATGATAAATTAAAAAATTTTCCCAAAGTTTGGATAAAGAATTGAAGGAGTTTGGAAGTATGTTTTTTTTGGCGAAAAAAATTGAAAGAGAATGAAAATTACGATTCCAAAGTCAACACACAGTTGTATGTACTTCATTGTTAGGGAGAAAAACAATATAAATTGAAAAAGCGTAGTAATGGTTCGAGTCCCCACACAAGTCGAACCAAATGGAAAAACGTTGTCTGTTGGCCTGATACGTGGAAGGGGCTTTGGGACACGCTGAGAGTAAAGTGAAAACGTGTGTGAACCCTTCGAAAAATAAATCGCCAGAACTCTCTGCCAGAAGGTGGTGGTGCTCCTGCAATGTTGGTGCAAACGAGCTCACACCTATTCTCAAAGGACTGCCTCTCACGTTCTTTGAAAATACGTTGGTGCAATCCAAGTATATAGCACACACGTCTGCATCCTTTTTAAATTGGGGTCATCAGTCATTCCTTTTCCACTGTCACAAATGGCCAATATCATTCAATTCAGCCGATTTTCGATATTTATACAAGTTATTTACTTCTTTTCCATCATCATTCACTGATTTCTGATTTTATCAATTCTAAATCGAAATTCGTATTGGTAATTAATGCAAGGAAAGGGGGCTAATTTTTATTAAAGGTTTTTTTTTCTACGAGAGAGTGGATAATGAAACTTTTTTTTCGATTTGAAATTGATTTTAATGAAGATCTGTTGAAAGGAGCTTTTTATTTATGAGGCATAAATTGAAAGGTACGGGGGATCGCAATTCGTGCATGAGTCGTGCGACGATTCTAAGTGGAACTTATCTTCGCATTAATCGAAGCAGGTCTTCAGTCGCGTTGGCAATACCGTGTTCAGCGGTCACGAATCTCGACGAGGAGTATTAACACCGAGATCCGTTATCCCCAGTCCTGTGACTGTCCTTGAAACTTGAGAATCAAGTTCCTTCGTGCTAAAATACACCAGAGCTTCCGTATATTGCGTGCGATTCAAAGATAACGATTTTAAATGCGAATAAAAACGACAACGAGATTTACGCAACTGTATGAATAATTTTCCCATTCTCAGCAGTAGTTCTTCTTATAAAATAAACTATATTAAGAATTTTGTTTTCAGCTTTAGAACAATTTATACCTTAATATATAGTGGAATTTAATTAAAAATAGGAAATTGTTTTCAGTAGATAAAATTAAAGGAATTAGAATTCACAAGATTAATCAAATCTTCAGGTTTCGTAATATTTTATTGAAGAATTGCTTCTGGAATCGAGACGTATTTTTTATATATGATATCTACTTGGGAAAAATAGCTTTTACATTCAGTAAAAGTCAGTTTCCTGTTTATATTCAATTTACGTCTTCAATATCAGTAATTTATTATTTTTCCTGCTTTTTTTTTCAACACTCACACAGCACGTGCAATCGTTGAGAGGCATTATTTTTTATCTGTTAAGGGCAAAAGAAGGAAAGGTGTCTTTTCCAAGTCACTAAAAAAGCGAGATAAGTTCTATATATATAAGTGTCTTGCAGTAGATGCCTTCCGAGCCATCAACTTAGACGATAGCTCGTGAAGTGATTTTCAGAATCCTCTGTAAAATCTTTCAAAAGACTTTCTCGAATTTTTCTCCTAGATTCAACAGAGGTCCTTGAGGTTTATTAAAAGATTTTATGAAATTTTATATTCAGAAATAAATCGTAAACTGTGGCTGGTAATGTAATGAGATTCCCTTTTTTTTAAAAAAGGATTTCATAGAAAAGAGTATAGTATAAAAAGCAATGGACTTGATAGTCATTGAAGATCCTTTTTTTATGAATTATTACAAACTCCTTAGGTAGTTCAATGGTAGTCAAAATGGAAATATATATTTCTAACAGGAAATTCATATCTCTTCTTTTGCACCACTTTTTCAAATTTCACTTAATTTTTGATCAAAAATGTATTTTAATTAATTTAAATTTAAATTTAATGTTTAAAAAATTTTTAATTTCTCCTACTTCAATTTTTTAATTTGAATTTCGAAAAATCGTGTTTTTCTAACAGCGAATTTATTGACGTAGAACGAAACCAGATTTTTACCGTCATGATAAAGTCAAGTGAATTTTTTTCTAAAGCAGGTAATGCGCACACACGACGAACATAATCTGTGATATATTTCTCTCAGGACTTATGTTTTGAAATGCAAATGGTCCTTTGACAATGAAAATAAATAATTTTTATGAAATTAAAGTTTCAAAATTCAAAAAAAAGAAAAAAAAATGATAAAGAGAACGAGCCTTTTGAAACAAAAAAAAATGATAAAGAGAACGAGCCGTTTGAAACAAAAACAATAAAATAAAAAATGTTTGCTTAAAAATTATTTTTTTGTAGTATTTTTTTTAATTATTAAGTTCATTAATATTGACAATTTGGAGCATTTCTCATATTTGACTGCCAATACGTGTTTGTCTTGAAATTTCGTTAATCGATTAAACCTTTGGTGGTTGATTATACCTCATACCTAAAATCGCGTTCCCTCGCGTGAAAGCTCAGCACATGCTGCGTCAAATCGTTAACCAAGAAGCTAGTCGCTCGGTAACGAGCGCAAAACCTCAACCGCCAATAAACAGGGTGACATCGATTGGACGAACAAAAACCGAACAATGCCTTTTCCATGTGATAGTATATGTTACTGCGTTAATGAAACGCCGCTGAGTACAACTATCAACAGTCTCCAGTCAACTTTTCCTTCATATAAAACTAATTACACCAATATTGCTTCATTTCTTTTCATCCCTCGAAAATATCTTTCCACCACTGAAAATTCCATTTAAAAAGTAAATTAGATTTCACTATTACTAATTATAACAATTTTCTAATATTCACAGTAAATTTTACTCTGTAAATAAAAAGAAATATTACACATTTTAAATACTTTTTAAATTTCAAAAGAAATAAACTTTAACGCAAAAAAAAATATTTATCCATATATATAAAAAAAGAAAATTAGCTGATGGTAAAAAACAATATTCGCTTTTATTTTGTTTATTTTATGTTCCATTAAATTTGTCTTTGTTTTATATTCCTATAAAATTCCACCATCTTTCATAGCTTTGTGTCAATATGCAAAAATAAATTCGAACTGAAATCATTTAGTATAATTTGCTCTAATGATTAAATTATGGATGATAAATCATTATTCTTAGCAGTAAATATGGAAAACTTGAGATAATTAGATAATAATTTCTTATCTCGCTGGAGAAAATGACTTTGGTGTACACGAGTAGAGTTGATAACGACTTGCATATTTTTCTTCTATAATTTTATATTTTCTTTTTAATCTGCGTCGTGATGTGAGTTATTAATTCTATATGATCCGTGTTACCAAATTGGTAGGATTCTAATAAAATTCTAAATAAATAAAATTCTAAATTCTAAAATTCTAAATAAAGGATAATAAAATTCAATAAAAAATTTATTTCTTGTTTTTACTTTATTTTAATGTTTTCTTAACTAGAAAAACAAAATTTAATTGATTACTTTCTTTAATTGTATTAATTAAATATAGTTTGTGGTTCCCTCTTGACTTGTATTTGTATAAGGAACGTTCTTGATTCACTTTTCAGTTCGAGTTGCCTCTTTCTCGAAGATTCACATCTTTGGTTAAAGTTTCTTCTCGCCAAGTTGCATGGCAGTTCGTGTAATTCGCCCCGAAAAAAAAAATACACGAAACAAAAAAAAAATCCTCATGTCCGTTACACGCCTCAGTAAAAGTGCTGACGACGCGATCTCTCGCGTAATTAAATCGCGATCGCGCGCCGTGAGGGTCGGAAGGTTTGTTTCTACTTTTTTCCAAAGAAAATTAGTCCCTTACTACCACTAACCAAGTTTCACGTTGTCCATCTGGAAGCACTTAGTCTCTCTCCTCGGAATCTCCTTCTCTCCGCGAAAATATTAATTCCCGGAACTTTGATTTTCAATTATATGGAATGAAAATAAATTAAAGTTCTTTGAATAATGGAAAATTTTTATTCAAATGTTCTTTGATTTTAATTTTCAATGATGTATTTTAAATTACAAAATAAAAATATGAAATTTTTTTAATAATACTGTAAAAATTTGATTTGAAAATTTAATATAAATGTTGTGCGAAAAATGAACTTTCCTTCCTAAATTTTAATCTCATTTTGAAAATTTCCTTGCAGATGAGAGAAAATTTAATTAGGTTTATGTGTGATTGAATAAATGGGTATGCATTTAATTGATAAAGTTCTCGCTTGGTCTAGTTATGAAAATTGCGGAAAACTTGCTAAACGAGCCGTGATATTCGGTCATTCAATTAATGCGATTTCGTGGTTAAACCTCCAGTGGTTAGACAGGAACTCTAACATCGAGTGTATGAACTATTTTAAAATAAGATGAATCAAATTACTGAAAATAATCAATCAAAATTAATCCCGAAGAAGAGGATTTTTTTTTACTCGCAAGTGAAATAGAGAAATTATTTTCTCTCTATGTACATAGAAATGTCGGCAAGATTTTTATTGACTTCAATAATAATAATTTAAAATCTGTGACTCATCTTTCGAAACGAAATTACTTTCAGATATTCGAGCATCGATGAAATATTTTCCAGTATAGCGATAGCAGAAATGAATTTTATAGAAGTTCTTTGGATTGTAAAAATTGCAATGGTCGATATGTTTCATACACACTTTCTTGTATATGTGCGCGATATTTCATAAAAAAAAGAGTTGAACACTCATGTAAAAATATCATACAACGCATTTGTATATTTTTAACATTTTCTTTCTGCCAATAACAGAAATATACACAGTGTAATAGATAAAATAATAAATAAAATAATAAATAAAATAAAAAGGACCTATTAAAAGTTTCTTAGGGAAAAAAATATTTTCAATTGCAATTAAAATAGGTACAGCAATAATGATTGAATGAAACAAATTTAAAGAGACCAGTTTTTACACTTCAACGAAATATATAAATTTTCTCCCTTTGCAGTAATTTATTTTAGCTTTTTCCAGTTCTGTTATTTATCGTGTTCGTCCCTATCAATTGCGCATCTCGATTAAGTTCAAAGGAATGCACACAATCGGCAAAAAACCTATAATATTCGAAACATTTTTTATTGTGATTTTTTTTAATAATTTCATGAATAATAAAAAACTGAGTTAAAAATTAGATTAAAAGTTATATCCAACGAGAGATAATAGAAAAAAGTAAAAAACATAATTTTGTATAAATAATGAATCTGAAGTAAGTTCGCTAAAGTTCGCTTTCTTGAGTTTATTTACACCGCATAGTTCACTGGTAACGTAAGGTACTTAACTAAGAAGAAGCAGAGTGCAAGCAAAAGAGTGGGGATAATGAGAGTGATAGAGAAATTTCCGTTCTTCTCTCTCGCTCTGACGCTTATCAATGAAAAATTATTAAATAATAATGACTGAAAAGCATAATAAGAAGACGAATATTAAACTATTTTCTCTTCACGCTGAATACAATTCCCGCGTGTGAAAAACAATTTTAATCCCTTTATTTATTCAAAACCTTGCTTTTCATCATATTTGATTAAACTAACTGCGCTTATCAAACTCCATATTTAACCATACGCTCGTTTAAAAATATAATTCTATTATGAATTTTATAATCAAATTTTCCCCTTTTAGGAAAAATAATTACTCTGATCTATATGTCTTTTCTTGAAATAAATGCGTTTTTTATTAGCTTTTCATTTGATTTATATATAATTTTTACCTAACGCCTCAAATATTATCCTTGAGGGATTTACAAAGTGGAAGTATTCGAGAAGATTTTCAGTTATGGAATGTGTGTGTATGTGAGTAAGGGATACATGGTGATTTTGGTTGCTTCGTTGAGGAGTGTTTGATCTCGCCGCGAACGAGCGTAACTATCACGAGACGGAAAGGACCTCAACACACGGTGTTCCTTGTGGATATAACCTTATCCCGTTCTTCGCTTATGTAAACGTGCATACATACTAAACAAGCTCATATAAGAACTTACATCTCCATACGCGCGATTTACCAACGTTTACTCACTCCATGAGTGCAACGACTTTGCAAAATTGCGACAATTATTTTATTTCATGGATTTATTACATATTTGTTTATTATTATTATTTATTTATTTTTATAATTGTTATTTTCTTCTATTTATTCCTCCACTTCTTTCTTCTTCTTCTTCTTCTTCTTCTTCTTCTTCTTCTTCTTCTTCTTCTTCTTCTTCTTATTATTATTATTATTTATTATTATTATTATTATTATTATTATTATTATTATTATTATTATTATTATTATTATTATTATTATTATTATTATTATTATTATTATTATTATTATTACAATAAAACTGATAATTTAATTTCTTCTTTTTATTTATTCTACTGATTTTAAGAGCATAAATACAGTGCAGTTTAAAAAGAAAGATGCTTAAATGTATTGGACATTAGATTTGCAAGACTGTATGATAATGACTCGCGGTTAAAACGACCGTGTGTGATTGGTGTCCTATGTAAATTAAGCCAAACAGGGTCGAACACGAACACACACGGATAGATCAATGTACAACAAATGGAGGTGTGTTTGAAATTGTTGACTCACGACTTGTCTTCAATCATTTAATGAGATCCGATATTGTTTATCCTTTTATGGAAAAAGACTAACTCGGAAAATTATCACCAAATTTGGTATTCGATTGTAAAAAAATAATTTAATGCCCTGATGGGATTTTAATTTACAAAAAAAAGACGAAATTTATCATTTTTTGCTTCCTCGTGGAGGAAGCTTTGTATTTAATAAAGTTTAGCAATATCAATTTTAATTCAGCATTTATTTTATTAATTTTCGCAAAAATTAAAAAATAAATTAAAATAAATAAATTAAAAAATAAATAAATAAAATTTTCGTGCAGAATTGCAGTATAGGTATACTGAAGATGGTGTTATTAAAAGAAATTTATTTGGGAGTGACTGGATTATAAAATTATAAATAGAGTACAGTTGATCTTATCGGATAATATGCACAGCGCACATTTTGATATGACTTTATCAGGTTTTGTCTGATGTATTCAAAAGCTGATATCAAATGACGAGTATATGCGCCATTATTTTCATCACAATTCCCTTTCAATCGCAATTAATAATATAATACTGATACTGATACTTTCAACTATTCGTTATTCCGTATTGAAAATATTTGTGCGACAATTGAGAAAAAATCGCCAATAATTTAAACATTTTTCGGATTGGGGCAAAATATTTTCAACTTGGCAATATTGGAACATTATTGCAATATTGGCAAATATAAAAAATTAAAAATATATAAAAATAAATTATTAAAATATAATAAATTATTATTATAGTACTATAAAGTTTACTTATTTAACTATAAACAAGAAAAATATGTTCATTTACCTATTAATCAGAACAAGATGTTTATTTACCTACATAAAAATAAGAACAAAAATATTTTATTATAAAAAGGCAATATAAATTTAAATCCTATTTTGAAAATAAACTCAAAGCGTATTTTGAAACAATAAACCGAAAATATTGAAAACCCGGTAACTTTTTATATTGTAATAATACTGAGAGAATACAGAACGTTTATTTCTATTTTTATCGGAAAGAATTTCATATCCAGTGGAAAAATTCCTTTGATCCAGGTTAAATTATGAAATCAATTTCAAATTTTTGAATTTAATATATTGGAACTGTACCTATGTATTCTTTATTTTCACAAGAGATAAATTAATTTCATCGATTAAAATAAAATATTACTTAATTAACAAGTAAAATTAAAAAAGAAGTAAATTATTAAAAGAGAGAGATGGAAATAGTCAGCATTTATTATTGATAAATTCTTAATTATTCTTATCCAAAATCGGGAATTTTAAAATTAATTAAAATTGAGGGCAATTATTTATTTAAATATTTCTTTAAAATTGTAATGGAATTTGTAATTTTGGAATTTTTTCTTTCAAACCGAAAGCGTGTTTCGGCGGAAGAATAAAATTGTCGGCATTAATTACAATGTCGTTTCGCGGCGCCTGATGTATATATACATTGAAAGGCGTGTCGTCCGGTTGATAAATATACATTATATTTTGAGTACATAATAAGCCATCTTTGCAAATTCGATATCTCAATTTTGGTTCGATCCCGCTTAAACGCAACGAGATACTGCTATGCCGACTTTTTCGTTTATTAAGACTTAACGCCAAAGGGCGGAGGTCGTATTTCTCTGGTGGAATATTTTACGACCATGAAGAAGAAGAAAAAGAAGAAGAAAACTCCCAGTCAATTTTGTTTCTTGGGACTCGAAAGATTTACTCATTGTTACCACAAATAGATACCAATTTTTTTTTTTCTTAATCTGATGCACCCTCTTATGAATCGATCGAAATTCATGAATATAAATATATTTTTGTGAATCTTTATCGAAACGTATTTTTGCAAAATAATTCCAACAGGGGCGCAGTAACACTTTTTTTATTCTGTAGCAAAAAATCGTTTTTTTTTTTTGCTATTTTTCTAACATTACGCAATAATTTTCAATTACAGAAATAATTAAAATAATTCAAATTACAGGAATTTTGGGAAATTGCCCGAAAGTACATCCACCAAAATGGGGCGCAGTTGAAGAAAGAACGTTGGAAAATGGTTCCTTGCAGACAGTTTATTCTTGTGAACCTGGCCGAAAGCTCAAGGGAAATAAATTATTAACTTGCACTGAAACTGGATGGGATCATCCAGTTCCAAAATGCATTGCAATCGGTAAGAATAATAAAATAAATGAATAATATAAATGAATAAATAATATAAATGAAAAAAAAATATAAAGTATTTTTAAATTTTAATTTAAACAGGATGTTGAAAAAATTTGTTGAAAAAGTAATTTCTGAACAAGAATTCATTTGGTAGAAAATAGAGAAGACGACTAAATGTTTTTGTTTGGCATTTTCAACTGAAAAAGTAAAGTTAATAAATCAACCTCTGGCTATTTTCACTTTTATCTCTGCCATTATCCTCTATTTTCAAATGAACTGAAATAAAGCCTCGTCAAAAGCATAGTCAATCGTTCAATATTATACGATATTCTATATCTCACATTACCAAATTATTTCCCAGTTTGTTTGAATAAAAAATTTGACACTAAAAGTAATTAAAAAAATTTTAATTATAATAAAACAATAATTATAATTTAATATATATAATATATATAACAATAATTATAATTTAATTGTAATAATAACATTAAATGATTCTTATTTATTATTCCTGAAAGAATAATAATAGAAGTAAGATAATAATAATATGTGGAAGTAAAATTGAATTTATTTTCCAAACTATGGGTATAATTTTCAGTACTAGTGAAGTACTTACTCACTTTTTTTTCAATATTTTACTCGAAATATACACATAAATTCTATTCATAATTTTGCGATCTCTTTAATCATTGCCATTCGAAGTGGAACTTTCGTCAAGAGTCTCAACTTCTTTCGGGCTTTAGATGAATGAGTAAATTTTATCAAAATAATACAAGCAGTGGATTTAAATAGAGCCGCGAATATAAAGTTATCCTTAATCCCTCAACGAGAATTACCGTGCTGAATATCTCATTAAAATTCCATTTTGGAATAAATATATCGATTAATATGTATAGCGATTATTTCATTTTACAACTCTCTTCAACTGACATACTTTCAATCTTTTTTCTACAAGGACATCTGTTTTCAAGTGCTTGCAATCTAGAAACAAATTTTTATATTGCATTTTCTTGATTCTCAAAGTAAATAAATTTCATTAGTTTTTCTATTAAGAGAAATAATTCAGAAAAAAATATATATATAATTATAAGAGAGACGATAAATAATAATTGTATGATATATTAATTGGATTGATACAAATAAAGTTAAAGCGAACGTAATGATTCATTAGAAGGTTTTTTTTTGTAATCCTAAAGTGGAGATAAAATGATTGCAAGACACGAAAACATGGAGTTTAAAAAAGCAGATCAGTGTGTAATTGAACCTCCCAATTCTATAACTCGATTTGCGCTCGGACGCACGCGCTAATACCAGTCGGGTAGCAGTGAGTGGCCCAGAGGCGCTCACTGCTACCCGACTGGTATTAGCGCGTGCGTCCGAGCGCAAATCGAGTTATAGAATTGGGAGGTTCAATTTAATACTTTAATGTGAAAAGTAAATTCTTCTATCTGCTAAATATGTATCATTCACTTGGATTAAATGTGCATTAAAGAGTCCTGGAGAACCACTTGATTCCAAAAACTCAGAAGTGAAATGCTAAGAAGTGATAAACGAAACTTTATAGATAATGAACCGGTCTGAAGACTTCTTCTTAATGGACTTAGACTTTAAACGACTGTCAAGATTCGCCATCTCTTACACTTATTTCCTACTCAAATGTTTATGTTAATCCTCCAGTTAACACTCTTACATTTATTTTACGAGATTTTAATTTTTTTAATTTTCTATCAATTTTTTATAATCAATCAATACTATTTTCAACATTGCAGTGCAATATTCCGAAACTTATATATAATTCCTTTCTTTTTTGGATCAATGTTTGACAAACATTTTTTCTTTTTTCGAAATTTTCTTTTTTATTTAAAAACTATCTGTGACGTTTTTGTTTGCTATTTCAATATTTACGCAACATTGCAAATAAAGAAAAGACAAAGGGAAAAATTTAATTTATCAAAAAAATCATCAACTTTGACGTTTTTATGACCAGGATATGGAACGTGAACTTTTTGAATGACATGTGAAAATAAAATAAACTAGTTTACTAGTTGGATGAGAGAGAAAAAAAAGGGGGAAAAAGTGTAATCAAACGCCTCCAGTCGATGCCAGAGATAACGATGTAACGATGTAAACTCAACGCTATGAGGACGATAAAAAAGCAGGATAACGAATTATATAATCGACACTAATTTGTAATTATGGATGTTCATGTTAACAAGACTGACATTGTAGAGTTCCTTTTTTCAAAGAAATTAAGACATCCATGTCATTAAGAATGTTTACCACGCTCGATGACTTTATTATAGCGAAATCAACTTGTAATAAAAATGCCAAAAATCCGGTTTTATAAATTACCATTAAATATACCTACTAGTAGTAGATTATATCTCGTTTTTATTTTTTTCCCTCACCCCTCCCCCCAAAAAAAAGAAGAAAATTTCGAAAAATTTCTATGAAAATTAAAAATTCCATACGTATAATTTGTCGTATAAAGTGTATTTTGAGAGGAAGTTATCTTTGCAAGATTGGAACATAAAAAGGGAGAATTTTTTCCAGTGAAATTCCATTTGTCATCGTTTTGCGTTTTTCTGACTGACAGAATGCTTCTCTACTATCAGGCATGTTAGGTCAACTTTCAAGGGAAAAGTGTCTCATGAGAAGAGGAGAAAATACATAAGAACGAGGAGACAGTAAAAGGGGTAAAAACAAAAATGTGAAACTATCGACTTTCTGGTAGTTTGTCTCTGTCTGCGGAGATGTAGAGAATTTATCAATTAATCAAATTTCCCTCTAAGTACAACAAGCAGACAAATTTCTTATCATTGGCAAAAATATTTAAATAGAAAAAAAATTTGCAACAAAAAAATTTTGCAACGAAACAGTTATTATTGTTTGGAAATTATTTCTTTGTTTGTGGGAAAATAATTTTTGGCAATAGATAGCAATTAAACGAATTTTTCAGTGTCTGAATGAAATTTTTTTGGAAATGTAAAAATTCAAGGTATGTGGTACTATATGCAACGTATATATATTTAAAAAGAAGACGCTCTCATTCTTTGGCACGGGTTGGTCTATAAAAGGATGGAAGAAAATGCAGTCTACTCGAGTGTAACTATCAGGGAAAACCATTTACAAACTTCGACTCGAGTTTATCCCCGGTTCGTTCCCCCAAAGGCGATATGGATCTCGTTTTTTTTTAAATTGTAATATGTTCAACGTCATTAGAAATGAATTATTCTCTGTACAGTCAGAGCGTAATATGACAATTATTCATAAATTGTACCTCTATGAGTTGATGGTATTGTTGGTTATAATAATAATTTGCCCCTGGCACTTCCACATTTCCCTTTGTCACTCCCCTTCACCTTAACATTCAACCCCCCTGTAGGGGGGGGCAAATATATTGATAAAAGGTACTCTCCATATTTCTAAGACGCATTGCGGGTCGCTTATAGGGGACATTTGTCAAGATGATAACGCGTAATGTGTATAAAGAGAAAAAAGCACCACAAAACAGAAATGAAAAATTCAATACGATTTTCTCCGTTCCAAGTATTTTTTTTTTGTAATAAAATGCCTTTTTCTCCTAATATTCCACTCTCTGATATTTCTTCTTCTCCACAAAAGTGCCATTCCAAGGGTGCTCAAGAGGTTTTTCTTCTTTGCATAATAAAAAAAGTGCCACCCATTTCTCTTTTACATATTTAGATTATATGTGCTTAAAAAAGAAAAAAAGGGGAAAAGAGGGAAAAAATTCTGTGGGTGAAGAATTTTTACACGCAACTTGAAGATAATGAAATTTGAAAGATGAGCGTCTCGTTGCAAAATTGCAGTCAGTGAGGCTAAAGAGGTATTTTGAGGAAAAATATCAAGTTAAAGATGAGCTATTCGATACACTACTTCATGTCGTCAGACTCCTCGTTATCTTCAAGAAATAATGGATATCGTGCTCGCTTCCAAGCAATTTACGTTGACTTTATCGGCTTTAACACTCTTCACTGTGAAGGCCTGATCAAAGAAAACTCTTTATACCTATCTCGAAAACTAGTTTTGTCTATTTTGTCTTTATCGTCATCAAGCGCCTGTCAAAATCAAGTCCCTTCTGTATATAAACTCAATCTCACTACTGAGACGAAACAATTAAGAAAAATTAATTTCAATCATTTTCAATAATAAAAATACTCTCCATTTTTTATTAAAACGAAAAAAATTTCCTTTTTTCAAGCATTTCAAATAAAAAAATCCCACGCAGAAGATTATTGATTGACAAATAAACAGTTAAGCAAATTCCATATTGCAACGATGATTTATTATTGACTGTGTGAAGCACGAGAGTTGTCAACGATAAGAGAAATCGTTTGCCAATATAATATCACAAGCGATGAATGACCATTGAAATAAGCACTCTTCCCTCCAATTGATACTTAAAAATTGAGGAAAAAGTCCATCTAATTTGAAAACGAAATTTTAATACTAAAGTGTCGTCGATAGAAATGAAAAAATTTCAAACTAAAACAAAATTACCTAAATATTTTAATAATTAATTAGAAAAGTAATTAGAAAAGTAATTAGAAAATGAATTAGAAAATTATTAAATTATACACATTATATAAGTTTATGAGAGTTTATGAGACATTGTCAATAATAACGTGAAAATATATTTTGAAATCAGAAAAAGCAACAAATGCTTTACCGGAACGCAGATTGCTTGAAGCAATTTTCTTATCGTTCGCAGCAGAAGTAGACAGCGATTAAATCGGTCATTCGCTTCCGTCCCTCGGAATTCATTCCCCCAGTTCAATCGATGAATTTCTATATAGTCGAAAATTCATTCTTCATAATTTCCATGACAATTGCTTATCAAAAAGAAAGGTGTGATAATCTTATGAAGTAGTATATTTATTATATTTAGCAATTAATCAAGTAAGTTAAATAAATACTACTTATTAAGTAGTTAATATTTATTTATATCAATAAACAAATTTTACTTGTGTCAATTAAATCGTATTTGATTTAAATATTAATTATGTTATTTTTAGCCAATTTTAGACATTTATTTAGACATTATTTTAGACATTTATTTAAAAAAAAAATTAAATTTTTCCATAGAGAAAATGAAGAATAAAATGAATATGTATAGCAAAAATAATGTAAATTTTAAAGGAGGTAAATTGTAAGCAAGTGTGATTAAAAATTCAAAAGAGGTTATTATATACAGTGTTGAGAAAAAAGAAGAAAACAATGGAATAGGTATATGCTTCATGCTTAGCCACGTTGGGATAAAGTTGTATGTTACTATATATGTACAATGCTGTATGTATATACATATGTATATATATAGAAAGTTCAATGGGATTTTATATCTACATGCCTGTATATGAAAAGGATTGTATTTTCCAACGTAAGTATATTTCTTATCGTACTAATGTTACAACAGAGAAACATTGGGTTCAATGGTAACCACGCTTGCGGTCTCATTCCTTTTTGCAAAACGTCTAAACTCAATGACAAGCGAAGCTAATAAAATCCGACACTTTCTTTTCAAGTTTTGCACATCTGTAAATTTGTTGAGACACCTCACCACACGTGTGTTTACACACTTTTATTTTCATTTCATTTTAGAAAGTCAAAAGCCGATCAGTTTCGATAAATATTAAATTATCAACAAGAAACTTTCATCTGAAATTAAAAAACAATTTTCCAAAGCTGTAAAAGTGGAAATTACTTTTCTCATGAAAATTTGTTGATATCTGGGAATTTTCTAGATCACGTATTTTTTAATTACGACTTGTAAATATTGTCACTGGTATATTTTATACCGTCGAAAATTTGCCATTTTCAATTTTTTTTCAAAATATTCCGATTTGTAAATATTGGCACTTGTTTATTTCATTGAAATTAGTTTTCTCGTTTATTTTACAATATTATCGGTGCAGAAAAAAACAGGAAAATTATATTTTCGTTTGCGGAAGGTCCATTGTATGAGATTTGATTGTTGTAAAGTATCTGTCAATCGTAAGTCAATTATCGTTCACACTAGAGATTGCCAGCACCAAAGCAAATTAAAGTAGATTTGCTAGCACATAGCACTGGCAGTTTAATGGGAGAGTCACGCCCCCGATACTTGTCCTTTATACACCAATAGTTATTTGATAACAACTTTTCGTTAGGGCAATAAATTTTCCATATAATGTCAAGTTCAATTTTTTTTCTTTTTTGTTTATAACTCTATAATTGTTTAATTTTTTTTCCCACTTTGATATATTATTTCCATTCTCGGCAATTAGCTTATTAGATAAAAACTGTTTTTCACGAATGAATGCCAGTAAAAACGGAGATACGAGATACGATGAAGAAAAATTCGGTTATGGAAAAAAATTTACCCTGAAATTTCAAAGTTAGAGGGTGCATAATTTATAAACTCTCATATTGAGCTCAGTGTGAAAATGTAAAATTTTGTCTCATCGCAATCAAACTATATATATTTGAATTCATAAAACATTCCAAACTAGAGAATAGCCATATAGAAAATGTAAATTATAAGAAAAACTATTCTTGAATATTAGTCAATTTACCCGCAAGTAATTAATTTTCCACATTTATCGTTTTATTGAACGATTCTTATTATTATCATCCACGGGACATATTTTTTTCCAAGGAGGGAACATATTTAAGTAAAGACTTTTATGAATATAATAATTATTTTATTAATTTGTAATATTGATTTTTTCTACTTTTAAAGTTTCCAGAAGGAAAAATCAATTTATTATATTCCGAGAATAAATTTTCTTTCGAAAGAAACTGTCAGGGAGTGATAAATTTTGAACGGCTTGAAAGTGTATAGACTGAAAACTGTTTCTTCCGGTCAGGAGGAGAAGATTGATCGGGAGGTGAAAATTTTTTTCGAGAGAAACAACTCAACAAGTGCGCATATGAAAGTAAGTGCAGTATTCCCCTTTAAACGGGCAATCGCTTATTAAATTACATTCTACCTGGTGTTTATCATCCCGTTGGGAGTTGATCAATGATATAACAGTTCTGCGTGATAATTTGATCTCACACTCTCGTGGACAGTGTGATCCCTATCCAATACTGCAATATACTAATAAAACGCAATCCTTCTTGATAATAATCTGTTTCGTGGTGATTATCAACTATTTATGAATCGTTCAACCACCTGAATTTTTAATCATCAGTCAATCCTGTAATTAATCGAAAAGATACACTAAAAATTAAGGTTTTTCTTTTCTGAAAAAAAAACTAATTATCCGACACTTAGAAAAATAAATAATTTATTAATTCGCGAAATTGAATTTCACGATTAAAAAAAATAGTGTTTTTGTCGAATGAAGAAAGTTCGGATAATCAAGAGTGAAACTATGTCACATTTTTTATTTATTTAGTGGTTTATATGTGAAGTAAAGCAATTCGAGGCGCACCACAAGTTAATGCGGTTGTATTAGGTACACGCGAGAACGACGAAAGACCATTGATAAAGGTCGTCTCGAATTTGTAAAGTACGTAAACAGCCAGAAATGCTGCGGAAAATTGGAAATTCAATATACATATACATATACATTATAAATTTCTTTTACTGGATTAACAACGATTTTTTAAATAATTTAATTCCGAATAATTGCAAATTTAATGAAAAGAAGAAAATTAAATTAAATAATTAATCGAGAGTAAATTTTTAAAGAATTTTCCAATCTTGATAGTTAATCATTATCAGTACATTAAAATATCGATTCGAAATAAAATGAGAATGTACATACAAAATATTTAATTAAAAAATCCTCTTTGTCATTCTATACTCTCACGACAATGCTTTTTTACAGGTGAATGATCTGATTTCGTAATAGCTTCGATGTTGGAATTATTCTGCCTGGAATTGGTTCAATAGTAAAGCCACTATAGATTATTCTAAAAGGACCATTGATTTCAATGATAAATGAGAAATAAGTCTCGGTACATTTTTTGGCTCTGAGTCAGATTTTAAAATACTGAAAAAAATTATTTGATATTCAAATACAAAAAATTGTTATTGATTCAATTACATTCTATTTGATTTAAATAAAAATTATTCCGATCAAGTAAATATTTAGGATATTTGATATAATAGACAAAGGCAAGGATATTTTTAATAATAATAATAATTATAATTAAAATTATAATTAAAAAATTTTTTTTTAAAATTGGAAGAATTTGAATGTCAGTTGAAAAGAAACAATAATAAAATAGAAAAAAAAATTCTTAGAATTCTGGTTTAATTTTGATGAGAGATTTTAATCAGAAACGAAAATGCTTTAGCAAACGAAACTCGTTTGTTACACACTTTCCAACATTTATGACATCATTCTAAACATCCGAGTTTGTTCGTCGATGTGCGAATATCGGAAATTGTTACGACAGTATACTCTTGGGCTTTCAATAAAGAGGATCGAGGTCGTACGCTATACGTATAGGCGACGAAAAATACAAAACTCGAAAAATAAGCTTCGTCGAACTTGTACAGGCGGGAAATATATCGAACCTATATATATACCAACCAAAAAGGGCCTTTTTGTTCATTTCCTTTTTTTTTTTATTTTGATTTCTCACTATGTCGAATCTTTCGAGATTGAATTTTCAGGAGGAATTTTTTTTTTATCTTTTAATCCCAAGCGTGTAAGCTCAGCTGTGCAAACCAAGAGTTTTCTCCACATTTCTGATATCGATAGTTTTCGATTTTATGCGGACTTTTGATGGGTGCCGTAAAAGATTTGACTATTCTGCGTATTATTTTTTTTTCTAAATGACAAACAATTTTTTTTAAAATGACAATTCTTTTACAATTTGATGTGCGGGTGACAATGTTCTCCTCCCTGATAAGGAAATGTGTATTAAATTATAATTAAAGTGAAGTTTCGAATATATTAAAGAAAAAAAATCTTTCACAAATTGTCGCCTTTTCTCTTTTTATATAATATAAAGTTACGCATCATTTGTATATTTAAGATATTTATTTAGGAGTAAAACAAAACCGACTTGATGGAATTTATCGTTGCATTATAAGTTTTGCCCATCCTGCGGATAAATTTTGCTAAGTTCATGTGTGTCTGATACAAAGTGCACATGATGTATATCGTATAAGTTTATATACATGTGACCTCTGTACATGCGTTCGAGGATGACGCATAGGCTACGCTGGTATTCTGTCATCTTATTCTGATATTCTATTCGAAAGCATGACAGGCGATCTTTGCCAGAATCGATATAGTTGAGAGATGAATTTATGACTCTATTATTACGTCCTTCCTTGGGACACTTTGCCATTGGATATCCTTTGACGGATATAGTAAATATATATAACTTTTCACAGGACTTTTTTCAGGAAACTTTAGAGAAAATAAATCTTCATTTTACAGGATTTCTTACTTGAAAGAATTCACTTTTTTAAAACAGTATTTTTCAATATTGTAATACAATGGAAAAATTTTTTACCAAAGAATTTCTTTTTCTACAGTAATATATTTTCAAAAATGTTTTATAATTTTATCTAAATAATTTTTAATTAGAATTGTTAGAATAGTTAGAATAGTTATAATAAATAGAATAGTTGGATAGACAATGCAAAAGTTTATTACATTTCGTATACAATTCGTTTACAATTTTACAATTTTCGTTTTACAATTGCATATAATTGAATTTCTGATACAGTAAAATTAAATTCAATATTTTTAATTGAAAATATTTGCAGCTAATCAGTGCATACCAATAATATTATTTCCGTGACGTTCTTTGAAATTTTTGTAAGGATTACCTGGAATGCATCCACCATGGCACTTGCAACCAATTTTATTACATTTTCCTATTCCACAATATTTACTATTTCTTCGAGGTTTACCATTGCCACACACTTTGATTTTACAAACTCTTTGTGGTTTATTTTCATGGAGTATTGACACTTTTCTAAAAGTATTGCTATGTTTGGTTGCTTTAAACTGAGAGCAACTATCGTGCTGATTACTAGTTGCGAAAAATATCGTTGTCTTTCCACAGTTCTGTCTGACTTAAATTTACCTTTACTACTTATAGTACAAGAAAACCACATACAACCATTTTTTCTGACTAATACAGTACTTTAACTACTGGTAGTAGAATGAAGCAATTTTTCTATAGTTCTGTCTGACTAATACTTACTTTAACTACTGTTAGTAGAATGAAGTAATTTTTCTATATTTCTGTCTGACTAAAACATACTTTTACTACTGGCAGTGCAATTTAATATGTTTATACAGTTATTTGACGCGTCAATATGGATATTAATTACATAATCGATACCCAGGTCTGACTAAAACTTACTTGAACTACTGGGAGTACAATAAAGTAATTTTTCCATATTTCTGTCTGACTAAAACATACTTTTACTACTGGCAGTACAATTTAATATGATTATACAATTATTTGACGCGTCAATATGGATATTAATTACATAATCGATACCCAGGTCTGACTAAAACTTTCTTGAACTTCTGGGAGTAGAATGAAGTTATTTTACTATATTTCTGTCTGACTAAAACCTACTTTTACTACTGGCAGTACAACTTTATACGTTTTTACAGTTATTTTACAGTTATTCAATTACAAGGACTTAATAATAATAATTACTATTTATTGTCATCATCCTGGAAGTTTAATGCAGAAAATGTAAATTAGAAAGAATATTATAATTGGACACTGTTAATTAAGATAATTAAATTAAGTATTCTTGATGATATTTGTAGTAATGATAATTTTGCCATTTGTGTTGCAGGTGGAAAAGCAAGTAAAATTCGTAACGACCTTTTGCTTTTAGACGATCCAACGACGACAGACGCTTCGAAGAAACGTTCTCAATCTGGTAAAAAGAACGTCGAGCACAAGAAGGTAAAGAAAGGAAAGAGGAAGAAACTGAATTTAGACATAACTTTGACAAACATGAACGAGACTTTAGCTTCGAAGCTGGATGTAAGCTGCTCTAAAGGAAAAGGTCTCTTTAATGCTCCTCCTTATCTGCAAAACGCTCGCGCTCCCAAGATTGTAAGGTATTAATGAAAACAAACTTTACTTATTTGCATTATAGTTTCTTCTAATAGTTCGATTATCAAAAAAAAAAAATAATAATAATATAACTAAACATACATAAATGTAACTTTCTTCAAAAATTTTTCCAACCGAAAATTATATCGGCATGTAATTTTTTTCTTACACGTTTCTCGACTTTAAACCATATAAGAAAAATTATTTGATTATATTTGATCAATATATTGATCAATGTAATTTTTTCTCCCGAGTATCTTCAAATATAATGCAATTTGTTTATAGAAGGAAAAATGTGGTTTCATCGAAGAAAAATTACCTCGTTGCTGTATACGAATGTGTTGAGGGTTACGTTTTGAAGGATCCGATGGCAGATCGCATGTTTTGTAGCAAACGAAATTGGTTGGGAACGATGCCAGAGTGTATTAAAGAAAGAGGTAAGTTATCCAGGTATATGAATTCTCTCGCGGAAAAGAAATAATATTCAGATAACGTATTTTATTTATCAAAATGATCATTTTTATTTCTCTCATATCGAACCAATTTATGAATACGTCACAATTTTTAAAAATTTAATTCTAATTCTAACAATTTTTTTAATTCAATTCAATTTTTTCAATTCAATTCAATTTTTTCAATGTCAATGAATGAAGATTTAGTATATATTCGATTTGATGCAATTTTTCCAAAATTAATGAAGTCAATATAATGATTCGCGAGTTCATTTCACTGGACGTTTATACTTTGATTGGAAACTGACAGGGCGGAGAAATATTACAACATTTATTTCTTGAGATAGGCGTCACTGAGTTTATCGCAGAAATTGATCATAAAAAAAATTATATACGAGACTGCGCGAGAAGTCGGGATATTATTTCCTGCTGGAGAGATTCATTCACTTGATGATCTTAAGGCGTTCATGTGATAGTTATGTATACATGTATTGTTTTAGAATTGCAACAAGAAATAGTTAGACGTTGCGCTCCAGACAACGGTGGGTGCGACCATATCTGTGAAGACAACCCCTCTGGGATTCAATGCTCCTGCTATGATGGTTATCGAGCAAACGGAACATCTTGTCTCGGTATCTATACTCTTTTTCTATTAAACAATTTAATCCGTAACGAGAGCAAAATATAAGTCTATAATATATTCTCCGCACACAATTGTACATACTCTAAACACTGAGATAAAAGTTTGATTTTGCCAACAAAACATTTCGTTTCTTCAAAAAGGTAATTAAGAGGTAATTTTCAATCACCTTCTTTCCTTGAAACGAAATGTCAAAATGTAATAAAGAAATTATGTATAGAATTTTGACGGTTTTGTTTTCTGTTGTATATTCTTGATATGAGAGAATTTTAACAGTAAAATATGAGACAAGAGAAAGGAATTACTGTTCCAGACGATAATCGCGTGGAACATCTTGTTGGGTACTAACACGAATCAGATCTTTACCAAAAGACGTGCTCATGGTTCTTGAGATAATGGAATAAGATGATACTTGCCTGGAAGAGGGGGGAGGGGTGGGAGATTTTGTATATTTTCCTCTGAAATTCAAGTAGCTTTATCCACATCAAAATATGTTAATTGGTCTCATGTCTGAAAATAAGTACTTTCTAGAAACTCGCATGATACAATAAAATAATTTTCACTACTGAAAGTAGAATTAGATAAAATTAAACATTTCTGTCTGACTGAACATTACTTTTACTACTGATAGTACAAGCATATCACTGGTAGTTATTTTGTCTGACTAAAACATACCTTTACTACTTACAGTACATTTATTATTCTTAAAACCATTATGTCTGACTCATACATACTTTTACTACTAGTAATGATATGAAGTATGTTTTCTTCAGTTCTGTCTGACTAAAACATACTTTTACTACTTACAGTACATTCATTACTCTTTAGACCATTATGTCTGACTAATACATACTTTTACTACTGATAATGAAATGAAGTATGTTTTCTTCAGTTCTGTCTGACTAAAAGTTACTTTTACTACTGACAGTACAATAATATCACTGGGAACCATTTTGTCTGACTGAAATATACTTTTACCACTTACAGTACATTCATTACTCTTAAAACCATTATGTTTGACTAACACATACTTTTACTACTGATAATGAAATGAAGTATGTTTTCTTCAGTTCTGTCTGACTAAAAATTACTTTTACTACTGACAGTACAATAATATCACTGGAAATTATTTTGTCTGGCTAAAACATACGTTTACTTCTTACAGTACGTTCATTGTACTCTAAAAACCATTATGTCTGACTAATACATACTTTTACTACTGACAATGATATGAATTATGTTTTCTTTGATTCTGTCTGACTAAAAATTACTTTTACTACTGATAGTACAATAATATCACTGGAAACCATTTTGTCTGACTAAAATATACTTTTACTACTGATAGTACAATAATATCACTAGGAACCATTTTGTCTGACTAAAATATACTTTTACCACTTACAGTACAGTAATTCCTTTTAAAACCATTCTGTCTGACAAATACATACTTTTACTACTGTCAGTGAAATGAACTATGTTTTCCTACTAAATTTACTTTCACTACTGATAGTAAAATAATACCACTTGGAATCATTTTGTTTTTTACTTAAATTTACCTTTACTACTGACTTATGTATAACTAAAACATATTTTCGCTACTGACACCCACTGAAAATCCCTTCGGCTGCATAATAGATTTATTTAAAATTTAAAAATGGCTCAGTACAATCACCTCGAACTCTAAGTTTTTTTTTCCTTTGATCACACGATCCCGAGTTACCTGCAAAGTTCCTCATAAAAATTCCACACTTCTAAACTTAGCTTTCAATTTCTCTTGCAATATTTACTAGAATTCAGTTCTCAACATTTCATACTTTGATTATGTCAAAATTGTCCTTTCGATTTTTTTCAGTATTGAATATTTCTTACTTTTCCTAATAAAAACCCGTTGAATACGGGTACGAAAGCTAGTGAGAGTATAAATAGAAGAAATCATTGAATAGTGATATGTATTTAAATTCTGTGAAAATATAATTTAACATAAAGTATCAAGTGCATTACTGGCAAGAACATGTCTGGCATGTTGTGCTAATCGCCCCAAAGGGATTTAAGCGCCAGGAGCATTGTATGCTAATCTAAAACAGAATCTCCTTTATCTAAGAGAAGGGATGGGTGCGGGGGCAGAAGATTCTAGTGAGATCTATTTTGTACGGTATCCTAGGTATTTGGGTAAAGAAACACGTGCAACGCTTTTATTTCTTGTCTGCAACAAAAATACATTTTATAATATATTGTCTGCGAATTTTCTCATCTGTTGAAAGCCTGATTTTGAAAAGAAAAGAAAATATATGCTGGACGATAAAATAATAAACGGATGAATTTAGAAATAACTATCTCTATCAGATACCAGTAGTAAAAAACAGTTACAGTCAGACTAATATTTATTATTCATGTAAAATAATTCTCACTAGATCGTCACTAATCAATATGGGAAATAATAATGAGCACATCTTTAAATATATATGCGAAGTAATTATTGACAATATTGACAGATAATAATTAATGAAGGATCATTTGATTAATATATTTAAACATGTGGTTTTTTTGCGTTTAATTATTTTATTTTTAATAACTCAAATATTGTCGATACGTTTTGGAATTTGATCCCTCGAAAATTAACGGATCGTAGCTGGAAGGAAAAGGTTAGATTATTAGATCCTCGCCTCATTTCGTTTACAGTGTTGCGGCATAGTGCACTTACAGCAATTCCGCTCACTGATTTAACGGAAATTGGATGTCTGAAGTGTTAGAAACCAAAATTTTCTTCAAGAGTATTTTATTCATATATATAAATAGCGGGATAAAATCTTTCCGATTGCATTGAAATTTTAGACATCAATTTTTTTCCATCATTCGAAGATAATGTTTGAAAGAATTTAAAAATTACATATCCTTTTTAAAATTAGGAATACTTTCTTTTAACGCTTATGCGACATTTGCGCTTGGGAAAAAATATTTAAATATAAAAGATAAGATGTCATGCTGATCGGAATTTATTTTTCCGTTGTGTGTGTATATATGTGCAAGATCAGCATTTATGGTAATGTCTATATATCAAATTCACCTCCTTTGGAGGAGAGAGAGAAAGAGAGAGAGAGCGAGAGAGAGAGAGAGAGAGAGAGAGAGAGCAAAAATAAGAAATATATATTTGAAGCTTTATTCTTCTGAATGGAATAACCATAAAGTGAAACAAGGAGAAAAAGGACGAAAAGAAAGTTCACTTATTTTTCTCTCGATATACAACATAAAGCAGCGAATTTGTTCACTGGGAGAAAGAAGAAAAGGAGGGAATGTGAAATAAATATGTCCACGTAGTCGAAGTGAATCTATAAAGTAATTTTTCTTTTTTAAGATATCGATGAATGCACCGAAGGGACGTCTGGTTGTTCGCACATTTGTCAAAACGATCGAGGTTCTTTTCACTGCGAATGTCCCTCTGGATTTTCATTGAGCGTAGAGGACACTCATTCTTGTCTCGGTAAGTCTATTAATGCCACACAGATAAAACTTTCTATGTTATTTCAAAAAATTCTGATCTCCCATCACAATTAAAATTTTTCCTATCGCTTTTAACGAAAACGTAATTAATGAATATTTATTAAATAAATAAATTAATAATTAACAGTGAGAATAATTTATTTGGTAAGATGAACTATAAATTGTTTAACAACTACACTGGGTTAATTACGTAAAAGCTAATTTCAATATCTTTTATTTATTTATTTTTTTGAGGGAGTAAATTTGTAAAAAGTAGCATAGTTTTATCTTTATTTTCATAATTATTGAAATAATTTGGTGGAATATTTATTATTCTCCAATATGGCAATTACTGTCAAATTCAAATATTAAAAATAACTGAATATTTTAACAGACATAAATGAATGTTTATCGAATAATGGTCGTGGTCCATGTCAAGATACTTGTACAAATATTGATGGCGATTATAAATGTAGCTGCAACAAAATTCCCGGTTATAAATTATCACCGGATAATCACACCTGCGAAGACATTAATGAATGTGAAGAAAATAATGCCGGATGTTCACAAATTTGCATGAACACACCAGGAAGTGTATTCTGTTTATGCAACGATGGATTTATCTTAGAGGAAAATTCTAAAACGTGCAAAGGTACATAAGCAAGTAATTGTTTAGAAAGAAAATATATAAAAAAAACATAGAATAACTCTTGGCAATTTGCCCAGAATAAATAGGAAATCTTGTTTTTTTTTTTTTATTGAAATTATAGATATCAATGAATGTGAGGGAATGACAAAAGTTTGTAACGAATCAAGGGAAGTGTGTGAGAATACTATGGGGTCTTACATGTGTGTTCAGAAACTAAACAAGTCGTCGAAAATCCTCCAGGATGAGGATTACGATGCCGAGGAAAATGACGAGGAAGATGACGAGGATTACGAGGGAATCACAGAACTTCCAGGATTAGTGAATTGTGAAGAGGGTTTTCGGAGGTCTGAAAATGGCGAATGTATCGGTGAGTAAAGTTAATTATATACTGGAAATTATTATTTACATAAATCAGAATTGAATTCCCCTTTTCTCAATATTTTCCATTTTGTTTATTTTTTGTATTTTTGTTTTATAATCTGCAACCGAGATTTTAATACTTCAAGGAAAAAACTTGGGGTCATTTTTGTTGCTGATCGAAATGAATCAATAGAAAGTGTTGGTTTAATTTTGAGTCACTTTTCCAACTGATCCTTTTCAGATATTGACGAATGCGTAGAAGGTGACGAAGGAGAACCGCACGGATGCGAAGAAATTTGTATTAACGAACAAGGAGGTTACTATTGTTCCTGTAATCCAGGTTACGATATTCAAGACGACGGTGTCTCGTGTGAGGACATCAATGAATGTACCAAAACACCGGATATTTGCTCCCACTCCTGTCACAATACCGAAGGCTCTTATGTTTGTACATGTCCAAATGGATTCCTCCTAACTGCTAATAAAACCACCTGTATTGAAATTGAATCCCCAAAAAAATGTTCTGACACGTATTTTAATTGCTCCCACAATTGTGAAGATACACCAGAAGGACCACATTGTCTCTGCCCTTCTGGTTATCAACTAACCGATGGTCAATTCTGCATCGACATCAATGAATGTGATGAAAATCTTTGCTCTCATACCTGTGTGAATTTAGAAGGAAGTTTCTATTGTACCTGTCCAGATGGTCTTGAATTGAAAGAGCCGGAGAAATTCAATTGCACCGATCTGGACGAATGTCTAACGAATCATGATTGTGAGTACAATTGCGAAAACATTCACGGTTCCTACAGGTGTACCTGTCCACCTGGAATGACACTAAATAGTGATGAAAAAATCTGTCACGATATTGACGAATGTTCCATGAATCTACACAAGTGTTCTCATCAATGTTGGAACGAAGTGGGAAGTTACAGGTGTCTTTGTCCTCCGGGCTATGAAATTTCAGGAGATTTTTTCACCTGTAGGGATGTTGACGAATGTAGTGGAGAACATGATTGCTCTGATTCTTGTCTCAACGAACCGGGAAGTTATAAATGCACTTGCAAGTCTGGAACAACTTTAAATGAGGATGGAAGAAATTGTCAAGATATTGACGAATGTGGGATCAATATTCATGGATGCTCGCACGATTGCTTGAATACGTATGGAAGCTATCATTGCAATTGTCCTTCTGGATACGTTCTCGATGAATCCGGTAGAAATTGTAAACAAGAGACCGGATGTGCGAATCTAAACTGTTCGCATGATTGTTCAAACGAGCAGGATACCTACAGATGTTCTTGTCCAAGAGGTTTTGTTTTACGAACCGATGGTGAAACTTGTCAAGATTTGGATGAATGCCAAGAAGACGAACACGATTGCTCTCACGATTGTATAAATACCATTGGAAGCTACAAATGCGCCTGTCCTGATGGATTAAAATTACTCACTGACGAACTAACCTGTGGTGATCCCTTCTGTCCAGAAGGCTTCAGAAGAAAAGGTTCTGGCTGTCAGGACATAAACGAATGCTTCGAGGAAGATCATGAATGCTCCCATAATTGTATAAACGTCTACGGATCGTACAAGTGCACATGTCCGACTGGATTTTACTTGAAGGGGGACCATGTCACTTGTCTTGCTTCCGATCAATGTAACGAAGAATCTTGCCTGAAGAAATGCATCGAGAAAAATGGCTCCTGTGAATGTCCCTGGGGTTACGAATTGGACAATGGTCCAAATTGTAGAGACATTGACGAATGTGCGAATCATTCAATGAACAACTGTAGTCAACATTGTCAAAACGAAGAAGGCTCGTATTCATGTATCTGCTCCTTGGGATATCGTCTCCAATGGGACAATCACACATGCGAGGATATCAACGAATGCTCGGAAGACTTTCACGATTGTAGTCAAATTTGTCACAATCTACCTGGAACTTACAGATGCGAATGTCCAACGGGTTTGAAATTTTCCGAGGATTCTAGAACCTGCATTGCTGATGATCCTGTCTGTCCTGTAAATCACGGTTGTTCACACACTTGCGAGAGGGATAGAGATCAGACAAGATGTGGTTGTCCCGAGGGCTTTGAACTCGACGATGATGAGAAGACATGTAAGGACGTTGATGAATGTCTTGAGGCATCTCACGTTTGCTCGCACAAATGCGTCAATATTGAAGGTTCCTATTATTGCGAATGTCCAGAGGGACTTGAATTGATAGATGACAAAAAGTCCTGTGAAGATGTCAACGAATGTTTACTCAAGTATCACACCTGTTCTCATTTTTGCATCAATACCAATGGCAGTTTTCTCTGTGCCTGTCCCGCTGGATATGAACTCAAGGAAGATTACGTGACCTGTGAAGATGTCAATGAATGTTTCGCAGATCACGAGTGCTCCCATTATTGTCAGAATTTAGCTGGAGGTTACAAATGCTCCTGTCCTGACGACATGATCATCAATGAGGATCAAAAGACCTGTAAAGATTTGGTGTCAAGTTTTGATTTCACCACAGAGCAGGATTTCTTCGTTACAACAGAAGAAACATTAGGTACCAGTACAAAAGGTGATTTTGTTTCGAGTACAGAAAGAGGTTTCGTTTTCAGTACGGGAGGAGATTTACCTTCAAGTACAGAAGGAAATTTAGATTTCAGTACTACAGATAAGGATTTAGATGATACAACAGTAGATAAAAATAGATTTCGGGATTGTTTGTTCGAAAATTGTAGTCAGATAGATCCTTGTGAAAATTTCGGTTGCTCGCACGAATGTGTTCGTATCAAAAAGAACCCAAATGTTTTGAAGATTGAATGCAGATGTCCTGAAGGATATAATTTGGATCATGATGGCAAGACATGTAAGGACATCAACGAATGCCTCATTGGCAACGAAATAAATAGTATTTGTTCATACCGTTGTGTAAATACTGAGGGAAGTTTCTATTGCGAATGTCCCAAAGGGTATCAGATTGGTCCAGATCGCATTAGTTGCGAAGACATAAACGAATGTAATGATAATAATGCCGGATGTTCTCATTTCTGTCTTAATATTGATGGAGGTGTTGAGTGTGCATGTCCTCACAACTACAGACTCCAAAACGACGATAAAACTTGTCTCCAATTTGATGAATGTTCAGTCAACAATGGTGGATGTTCCCACAACTGTAACAGAAATCACCTTCCAGATGGCACTGTATTTTGCTCCTGTCCTCAAGGAATGATTCTATCAGAAGATGATTCAAACTGTATTTTTGAAAACAGTTGCTTAAATAATAATGGAAATTGTTCCGATATCTGCAATTTCATCAACGGTAGCGTTTCCTGTGATTGTCCCTTAGGTTTCAAGTTATCATCCGATAATAAATGCCTCGATGTTGACGAGTGTTTAAATCATGTCGATAATTGCATGCACGAATGTATAAACAATTATGGATCTTTCGAATGCAGATGTAAATCCGGTTTTATTGTTAATTCCGAAGACAATACATTATGTGACGACGTTAATGAATGTCTGACAAACAATGGAAATTGTACCCAAGGTTGCGTTAACACCGTTGGATCATTCAAATGCTCCTGTTCTGTTGGTTACACTCTAGCAAATGATAACTCAACCTGTGTATTATCCAACGCTTGTGGGATCGATAACGGAAATTGTTCCCACCACTGTCACCAAAATCAAGAAAAGACAATAATCTGCTCCTGCCCTCCAGGTTGGAGACTAAAATCCGATCTAAAGACTTGTGAGGACATAGACGAATGTGAAGAATTTGAAAACGACGTTGAAAAAGGATGCTCTCACAAATGCGTCAATCTGGAAGGAGGTTATCACTGCGAGTGTCCTGTTGGCTTTATCCTTTTTCCCGAGGACAAGCGAACTTGCATCGATTTTGATGAATGTCTCTCATCAAATCATAATTGCTCTCACAATTGTTTGAATCTTTTGGGAAGTTATCTCTGTACCTGTTATGATGGACACTTTCTCCATCAAGACAGATCCTCCTGTTTTGACATTGACGAATGTCTCGAGAGAAATGGCGGATGTTCTCATTCCTGTAACAATACTATTGGTGGTTATTCCTGCAGTTGTCCACCTGGTTACGATTTATCAATCGATGAGAAAACCTGCATAGACGTTGATGAATGTACAAAAGAAATTGCTAATTGCTCCTACGATTGTCTCAACATTCTGGGATCCTGGAAATGCATTTGTCCAGAGGGCCAAGACTTGGCTGATGACTCCCAGACCTGTGTCGACATTGACGAATGTCAAATTGACAACGGTGGGTGCTCTCACGCCTGTTTCAATGATCGAGGAATTGCCAAATGCAGTTGTCCTGTTGGAATGCATTTCACTCATGACGATAAAAATTGTGTCGACATTGATGAATGTTTGGAGAACAATGGAAATTGTTCCGACACTTGTATCAATTTAGAAGGAACATTTAGGTGCGATTGTCCAAATGGATACTTTCTACTCGAAGACATGAGGAACTGTCACGATATCGATGAATGTAGGGAAGAAAACGGTGGATGTTTGGATGTATGCCTAAATACGAAGGGAAGTTTCTTCTGCCAATGTAGAGAAGGTTTTTATTTAACAACCGACAAAATGACCTGTATCGACCTAAACGAATGTGAAATTAACAACGGCGATTGCTCCCATATTTGTGTCAATGAAATAGGATCTTTCCACTGTGACTGTCCATCCGGTTATCATAAAATCAATGACACTTGCCATGCCCCTAATCCCTGTCTGGTACGAAACGGAGGCTGTGAACAGAATTGCAAAAATCAAGATGGATCTGCCGTTTGTTCGTGTGTTGAGGGTTTCGAGACGATGGAAACCGACGCTACAAGATGTATTGATATTGATGAGTGTTCTGGTCCACATGGCTGTCAACATTTTTGTGTCAATACATTCGGCTCTTTTCACTGTGGCTGCAATAACGGATATGCAGTCAGGAATTCTTCCTGTGAGGGTAAGATCAGTATTACTTTTAATCATCACCCAATTTAAACTTAAACTGTCATCATCAGTTTCCAAAAGTGTTTATCGATGGTGATGTTTAAGATCAATCGAACAAATTTTGAAAAAAATTCCAATGAATAAATTGATTAAAAAGGATTTTAAATTCCCCTAATGTATCAGATATTGATGAGTGTCTTCAAAAACCGTGTAATGATGGCAAATGCATCAATACCTTGGGGAGCTTCCGTTGCGAATGCAATTTGGGTTATCGATTCGAAAATGGTGTTTGCCAAGGTTTGTGTAATGATTCTTTCTAGATAATAAGAGACAAACAGGAACAAATCAAATTCAATTAAATTCTCCGCAGATATTGACGAATGTGCCCTGGGACATTGTCGAGGTCATTGCCTGAATACACCGGGTTCTTATAAATGCGACTGTGAAACTGGCTTCAGATCACATGGAACAGAATGTATCGGTTCGTATCTATTCAATACATTCCAACTGGAATCAGAAAAAAAGCAATCGATTTCATTTTCCTTCTTTTCAGACATTAACGAATGTGAAACAAACAACGGTGGTTGCGCTCACGATTGTTTCAATACTGTCGGATCATTTGTGTGCAACTGTCGACAAGGTTATACACACCAAAGGTATATATTTCCTTTCTGAAAGAAATTAAAAAATTAAAAAATATTAAAATATTAAAATATTAAATATTATCACAGAAAACCTAAAGGGATCAAAACGTTGCAAAATGATAACATTTTTTAGATCATTTTGTAGAATGATCCAAGAAAACAGTATCATTTTGCAACGTTTTGATCCCTTTAGGTTTTCTGTGATATACAAAATGATGATTTGAATCTAATTGTTGATGTTAGGAATAGGAGTCAATGTCAAGATATCGATGAGTGCCAAATACGAAATGGAGGTTGCACCGGTTTGTGTGTGAATACCGAAGGAAGTTACCATTGTGTTTGTAGTGATGACACGATTGACAATGATAATAATTGCGTTCCTCGAAATTCGAAATGTCGGGCATTAAAAGTTCCACTTTATGGAGAGGTATGAAAAGCAAAAAGGACTTTGTCTTGATCGATTGATTGAATTTACAATTAAATTTTCTGAAATGTTTACTTTTTTCTTGAACAAGATTCGATGCCCGGGTCATTCATCAGGTGCAATGGAGTACCAAATGGGTGCACGATGCTACATTAGATGCCATAACGGATTCAAACTTGAGGATGCTCACGCTCGAGATTGTGGGGAAGGAGGTCGTTGGAATGGGAAGGATCCAACTTGCGTTCGAGAATACACTCCATTGGATCGTTCCTTCCACTCAGGTTCGTGATTAGTACACTCTCACCCGTTGCTTCGTTTTTCGTAACGATAAGAGCGTGTTAGAATTACTGAAATCTCTATTCGTTCAATTAGTCAGATGGAGAATGTTTAAACATGCCTTTAATAATAGAAAGTCCGGTTTGTTGAGTTCGCTGCTAATGAGGTCATACTTTAATGCCATACTTTAACGAGCTTACGGCTCTCGTTTAGCTTTTTAGTTCACCCTTCTTGAACAACAACACCTTTTTTTTGCGCCATTGCTCTTGACTCATTGTTTCAGCTAATGAGTAGAAGACTTTTTTCATCTCTCATTCAATATGCAACAATAATGACTTTTTAAAACTAAAAAAATAGTTTCAATGAAGAATTGCTATTTGGGTGATAAATCATAATAATAGTAGAAACTTTATTTGATAGAATTTTGTCCTATTTAGAATATTTTTTCTAGTCTGATAATTATTCTCTTGAATGAAATTTTAGCATCGAAGAAGGGAAGAAATTAAAAAAGGGGAAAATAATCCAAGGAAAAATATTCAGTTTAACTTTGTAGCGCTTTTAATTATCGAATTTACATATAGGAAGATAAATCGTGCTGGAAGTGATGTATACGGAAGGTGGCAGCGAGGTGGCAACTCATTCGAATCTCATTTTCAGACATGCCGCGACCATACATCAGGTGTCCGAGTAGCGTAGACGTGGAACTTCCGTCGAGGCAGAGAACCGTTCGAGTTTCCTTCCCGCAACCCAAGTCCAACGTGGATTGGTGGAGGTACTTTTCTTTTGTACTCTTTTTTTTTGTCCTCTCGAGACACTTTTACTTCGAGGAGTCTACCTCTTGAGGTCCGAGTTCACAATGACTCTTCTCTTAAACTTTTTTTCCCCTCCTTTTTTTTCATTGCACTTGAGAAGTGGATACAAGTGTATCGATCACCTCTCTACTAACACTTTACACATGCTATAAATTCCAAACGAGATTAAACCGGTTCAAATCGAGCAACTGTCAATCAATCTCGATTCAATCTCCATTGATTGCTCGCCGACAAAGTTACACGGATCATTTTACATACGGTTACGAATATCAACTCAGGTTTGGAATAATTCAAAAAAATATTTTCAATTTTTAGTTGATGGAAATATTCATAAAAATAAATATTTTCAATTTTTAGTTGATGGAAATATTCATAAAAATAAATTAACAATTTTTTTCGTCTTTTTTCATTTCTAAATTTTATTTTCAAGAAAGTTTGAATTTTCGAAAATTGAAAATTTTGATTTTCTATAGCAAAAGCCACTGGGGGGGCTTTAAAATTCGATATCCAAGGGATGATTGGCAGGTGACTTCAAATATGCAGAAAGTCCGAGAGCTAATCTGGGATTTCTGAGTCAGTATTATATGTGAATGACATCCGCTCGGGAGGGGATTATTTTTTTTAAAAGTTGCTTGACGTAACACATTCTCATTTTTTCCCTCTCTGAGAAAAGTCACATTTGGTGAAATCTACTTGGTGGTTTAATTTGGCTGAATTTACTGTCTATATTTCTCATTTTGTGTATACAATATGTAATTTGACGGGAATCCTAGGTTCGTGGAAGCCTCGCCGGCCTGGGGAAAACAATTACAAGCGGATTTACCCGCTGGCATCACTATGGTCACTTTCACAGCATGGTCTCTCACATCCAATTATAGTAGTACCTGCAGGCTCATGATTCGTGTTCGAGGTAAGTGAAATTAACGATCAATTAAATAATTAATCGTATATTTAAAGATTCTTCGAAACCGGGGGAAAAAAAATAAAAAAATACACTCTGTGGTATTCCAGATAATGAAAATCCAAAAGTTCTGACATGCCCAACGTCCTTTGAAGTCAGATTAGAATCGGGAGAAGCAGGACGAATTGTTTTTTGGCAAGAGCCGACGTTTGAGGACAATGTCAAAATTGACAGAATTTACAAAACGAGGGTTGGTATTTTAATTATTTTTTAATTATTTAATTAATAATTAATTTAATTATTACTTTTTATTATTATTCATTGAATTTTACTTGTTGGGGAATTTGAAACCAGTTTTATGATGTATTTTAGCACGATGTGGCTCTTAAAATACAACTTATTATAGATGCGCTCTAAAATTCAGGTTTATAAATTCAGCAGACTAATGAGGAAAGTTGTAAATTTGTAAAATTATCCTCTTTCAACTATTATTGTAACATTGTAATTACCCTGTCACTTTGGGTGTTAAATAATCCGTTACTGTGGATTATGTAAAAAAAAGTTTAATAGACGATTATTTGGAAATGTAATTTTGGTGATTATATTAATATTTTAATATTCTTCTGATTCTTGTTCTGCAATGGGATTTATAATTGATTTTCGCGACATGTTTCTCATAAATGGAGAACGAGATATTTAGTTTATAAACTCTTGGTTGAAATCGGTTTTAATGAATAGGAAAAGGCAGTCGTTTACTGCAATTAAATGGACGGAACTGGGCAAAAGTTAATTTCTAGAATTCTGTATATACTCATTTCCCCTCGCAGGAACCTGGACAGCAGTTGTACCCCGGTATTCACAACGTGCGCTACATCGCTTCCGATGCTGCCGGAAATCGAGCTGAATGCCACTTCTCTGTACACGTTCGAGGTAGTAAATTTATGCGACATACTATTCACGCGGGGGCAATGTCACAAGTTTCAATACCGCTTTTATAACCAATTTTCCTCTTCAACTAATATGTGGGACGCACTGATTTTGACTGATTGAGATTCGAAATTTTCATCGTTGACATTGAAGAAGTGTTATTGAAAATCAAATCATCGTAACACCCACTATAAATTACAGTCAATTAACGCATTTAATCAATTTCATTTATTGCCTTCTTTTTCATTTTTTGACAAATTAGAAATAATTTATGGAAAATTTTATAAAAATTCAGTTTGCATTTTAGTTTTTATTAAACGGTTATATTGCGGCAATATTAGTTATATTGAGGTAATATTAATATTTCATGGTTACATTGAGGTAATATTGAAGTAACATTACTTGATATCTCGAAACTTTGTTGATGATAATTTGAGTAATTTCTATATTTATTCTCTTCCAGCAGAGGCTGAACGTCATCAGAATTCAGAGGTAAGGCGGATATCATTACCAACTGATTTATAAAAATCCTTTTGCCCATTCGAAATTGAAAAGGACAGCCTTAACTTCAGAATGTCATTTTTGTTCTCATCTTTAAATAGATTTCTTTTCAATTTTATGCTGGGTCACGTGGTTTTTTTTTTTGCAAGAGAAAAGTAAAATAAAACGGATTCTTGGTTGAGAAAATGTTACTAGAGAAGTGAAGTGTAGAATGGTAGAGGTGGGATATGGGAGGGGGGGTGGTAAGAAAGGAACACGAGATGTATACGAAAGGTCGAAGGAAAGCCTGATTGTTTCAAGAAAAGTAGATTAAAGCAAGAGAAAAGCTTTTGCAGGAGGCATCAATAGAAAGTTTTTTTTATGTATTTTTATCTCGAAAGATTCTTAATTTCTTTTCTTCCCCCCCCCCTACTTTAAATTTACTGTCTACCAAACTCATTACAATAAATTTTAATTGCTTTTTTTGTTCTCTTTCTTTTCTCTGTGAATTTTTATCATATTTTGATTACTTTGTTGTTCATTTAACGTGAAATGAGTGGAAAATTTTTATTGATTTTCAGAACAAAATTTATAAGAAAATGCTGATATGTCCAGATCGACCGCCTCAAATAGTGCCTGAAAATTCATTTAGAGTGAGTTTAATTTTCCCTCTCGCTCTCTTTTTTCTTATTTGTTCATAATTATGAATATTTTGAATATTTATGAATAATATGGTATTTACCAATATTTTGAATTAAAATTTAAACACTATTTTTAAAAAATTTATTCAGGAATATATTGATTTTTATTCATTGTATACATATATTATGTAGGTGAAATATGATATGGAAAAAGGTGAAAATGAAAATGGAGACTTTAATCTTTACAGATTCCTCGTGGGTGTTACACGAGATATACTCGTATGTTTTCTGGAACGTATGCAGTTCAAAATTATCGTACTCATTCTCGTCGACAGGATGAATATAACACTAGAGCTGCTGCCTATCATCAAGTGCATCCAATTTTACGAACGCGACAACAGGATCAAACACGAGTGTATCCCCTCGTCGACTGTAAGTGTATGTGTTGTTGTTTGTGTCATTTTTTCAACTAATTTTAGAGATAATTACTTTTCATCCTTCTTTTCTAATTTTCTTTAAATTAAAATTACTTCTTTCTTTTGAAAAGGGTGGAAGAGTTATTTAAAAATTCAGTACACTCAATGTAAATAATTATAAAAAGCACAAACTAAAGTTCATAATCATAAAAGATAAAACAAACATCAAAGAAAATGTTTTCAAATCAAATGAAGAAAGAGGAGTTGCAATAATTTTGTTTTCTTTCATTTTTTTTATTTTAGTGTATAACTAATTTGCATTAATTTTGTCTGACTATAATTGACTTTTACTACTAATTCTACAATTGAGACTATTGAGAGATTATTGAACTAATTATAAAATTAATCGGATTTTTGAATGTCTTGCCTGACTGAAACTAACTTTTACTACTAATTCTACATTTAGCCTATATTTTTCCACAATATTGACCTAATATGGGTCAAATATTATTCTACGATTGCTTCTATTTTACCAGGAGATTGATCTAATTTTGTCACAATATTAACCTAATATCAACACCATAAGAACCTCATTTTGACCTAAAAGTGACCTAACCTTTAATTACTTCTTTAGAAAAATAATTTATGTCATTTTCATATTTCACTGTTTTTTTTTTGAATTTTTTTCTCCCGGCAAAAAATGTGGAAAAGCAAAGATACACGTTCCGTAAATAAGCTTTCAACATACATATTTATATGTTGAAATCGTTGAAATTTGTCATCAAAAATATATATTTTTAAAACAAAACTCATAAAATCTGTTTATACAATCATTTTTGTTTATTTTAATCAAAGTACTATCAAATGCATCAAAACTGAATTCATTCTGAATTTAATTTAAAAATTCGAGAAAATAAAAAATAAGAGAAAAATAATAGCGGATGGGAAATATGAGAAATTATTATTTATATTTGAAAAGCGCGTGTACGATTTCATATATGTTTGAAAGTCATATTTAATTTAAGGAAACAAAAGAGTCGCGTATAACGTAGCAGCAAATATGTTAATTAATAATTGTGACAAGCTTTCTTTTTGGTATTAAATTGAGAATATTATGTTGTCGTTTGTTAGTTTTTTTTTTCAAAAAAATAGGGGAAAAATTAATTAGTTGTATTTGATAAAAAAATTGTGAATTTATTTTGATCATGAGGCTGAAAGTGTCAGTGAGTCCTGATCGAACTCGAACAATAACTAAATCGTCGGGATGTTAAACATCGAAGTGCCAGCAAAATTTGTCTTAACCTTACAATCCCTACCACCTTTTGTATTGGAAAGTCTTTTTGCATTGATTCTGGTACTTCTCCTCTCAGTGCCATTAATCACACGAATTTACCAATTTTTCGTAAGTATATTTTTGTTTGTTGAAAAATTTTCGCAACCTGAAATTTAGTTGATTAGTTTGATCAAAAATTACATTTTACACGTAGGATGATTCTGGTCAAGATTTTTCAAAATCATCATTACCGCGTAAAATCAGTTTCTCCACGATCAAGCAGCGAACGATTGTTATGCACTATCCACAATTACCGATAAAATCAACATCGAGTTCAAGTCTCAGTTTAAATGTCACGCCAGTACGTAATACGATTTCATCGCCAATTCCAAAAGCGAGCGCTGAAAATATTAAAGACGAGTATAAATTGAAAAATATTTTAGAAGATCCAGTCTCACTGAATCAATCAACATCATTTGTTGCGACAAATTTTGAAGTACCAATTGTTGATATTTCATCGGTTGATTATGTCGCCTATAGGCATAAATTAATAGAAGCCTTGTTGAAAAAGCGTTTCAATGAAAAGCAAGCGCCAGGCGATATGGTCTGGAATACAATTTGTCTAAATTCAACGGATTCAAATACAGAGAGGGAAATAACGAATAAATCGGGATATAATATATTTGGAATTGAAGACAATCCAGAGCCAGGGAAGGCAATCAAAAAACGAGAATTAGAATATTTACATCCTTTGGATCATTTTTTAATTCAAGGCTACAAGAAACCAAAGACCTCTGACAAGGCAACGGGAACAAAGGAATCAGAGACGGAAATTGATCAAGTACCAGAATTAGTGGCTCGTGTTAAGAAGAAAACAAGTTCACTTACTCGAAGAAAATGTAACAGTATGAATAATTCGAGAATGACGGTCAATTCAAATTTCACCGTCGACCTTGTCAACAATAATTCCAATCTAAAAATGATAGAACTTAATAACGAGACACAACATTTGTTCCAACGTTCGAATCATCCAAAAGTCGATGTGCAAATTGACAATAATTCACCAGGCTCACAAGTATATTTTCATAATTCTCAATTAAACATTTACATTTAATTCTAAAAAACCAATTTTTGAACATCTTGTCTGACTTGAACTGACTTTCACTACTAATTCTGCAATTAAGAAATTATTCAAGTTTTGTCTGACTGGGGCTGACTTTTACTACTAATTTTCCACTTACGAAATTATTGAAATTTTGTCTGACTAGGACTGACTTTTACTACTAATTCTACACATACAAAATTATTGAAGTATTGTCTGACTTGGACTAACTTTTACTACTAATTTTGCAATTAAGAAATTATTGAAATTTTGTCTGACTGGGACTGACTTTTACTACTAATTTTGCAATTAAGAAATTATTGAAGTTTTGCCTGACTAAAACAGACTTTTACTACTAATTCTACACTTACGAAATTATTAAAATTTTGTCTGACTAACACTGACTTTTACTACTAATTCTACACTTACGAAATTATTGAAATTTTGTCTGATTGGGACTGACTTTTACTACTAATTCTACACTTACGAAATTATTGAAATTTTGTCTGATTGGGACTGACTTTTACTACTAATTTTGCAATTAAAAATTATTGTAGCTTTGTCTGACTAAAACTGACTTCTACTACTAATTCTACACTTACGAAATTATTAAAATTTTGTCTGACTAACACTGACTTTTACTACTAAGTCTACACTTACGAAATTATTGAAATTTTGTCTGACTAGAACTTACTTTTACTACTTCGAAGGCAGTGCTAAAAGTTCACGTTACTGCCTTTTACAACCCTTTTACCGCTTTTTCTTTCTTTCCATCTGATTTTTTAACTTTCATATTTATTAAAAGTGAATTTTTTCCCTCCTTAAAAGAGAAAACCGCCGAGAACGCCAAAAGGAAAATTAAGCTGCGGGAGTCTTCAGAAAACTGGCAAATCATCAAGAAACAGTCAAAATGCGATTTTGGATGATAAAAAAACTTGTGCTCTCGAGGAAACAAAGCGAGAAGACCCAAATTACTTTTCAGCCAGTTCAAGTGAAATTTGTAGCTTCCCTGGTAAAGTGAGAATGTCCAAGTGCTCCTTCAAATCGGGAAAAAATCTTGAGACTGAAGGTCAACCATTTTGGTTCTTCGGGAATAAAGCGAATTCCTTTAATCGAAAATATGGAGTTACGAGACCACGATCTGGTGGTAAGGTGTCACCGTCAGAAAATCGGAGCACTAAAGACTGGCACAGTAATACATCTTCAGCATCTGGAAGTCGTTGCACAACACCACGCTACAAACGTTCGACAAGTCCAGAGAAAAAAAATCCCCAAGAAATGAATGAGGAAATAAATGACGAGAATTATAATTTTGAAACAATTATCGATGATGAAAAGTCACAAATTTCAGAAACGATTCCAAGTGCACGTAATATCAAGTGCTTCAATGTAAAGACTGAGAAAATTAACGAAATAAAAGAAATGGAAAATTCTGATCCAATCATCGAGCAGGAAAATGTAACGTCCAAGGGGGTTCTGACTTCAAACACGACTTTTGATAAATCTAACAGTAATTTGCCAAAAACGGTGAAAAAACCATTGTCGAGACCATCATCGGCACAAAATTCTCCTCCAATTAAGAATTCTAATCAATCACAATCGAGACCAACGTCCAGTTCACGTTCTCGTTATTCGGAATCACATTTACCTGTGTTTATTAAAAATCATCTCAGCAAAAATAAACTAAATTCGGATAGTTTACTAGTTGAGAAGGAGGATTTCAATCGTAAATTAAAATCCGCCGAGGGTCCAAAATGTTGCCGAATTAGTCGACTTCAAAGGCCAAAAACTGCCAGTTCCATTTTATGTGGTGATAACATGAGGAAAGTTGAGGCAAGCGCTTTTGAAAAGGATGATGCACTTAAAAAGCGAGGTATCAAAAGAGCAGGAACGCCAAATTTTCAAATTATGAAAAAGAATTCACTGTCTGTCAGTAGTCGTGATTTTGATCATTCGGGAAAAATGGATCCACAGGTGTGTGAAGAGTCTTTTTAAAAAATAGAAATTATTTCATCTGTGACTTAATCAGTAGAAGATGAAAATCAGTAAAATATTTTCAAATTAAATCTTTTTTTAAATCTGTCTTGTCTGACTGTAATTGACTCACACTACTAATAAAATAATTAAAGGATTTTCAAACCTGTCCGACCAGATTTGACTTTTTCTACTTCTTACATTCAGAGATTGTGCATTTTTGTCTGACTGGAACTGACTTTTACTACTGATTCTTAAATTATAAGATTTTAAAACATTTTGTTTGACTAAAACCGACTATTACTACTGATAGCAAACTGTTTAATAATATTTCGACTTTTACGTTTCATGAAAACTGTTTTTTTGTCTGACTATGAATGGTATACTCTACTTAAATTGAATGTAGAAAAATTTAAAGCTGCGTTTTGAAAATTTAACCTATTTGTCTCACTGAAACTGCTTTTTTCACATATTTTAGAATTCTTCCAATTCTTGTGAATTGTAAGAATTCTAAAACGGTTTGTCTGACGAAAAATGTCTTGACCTACTTAAACTGAAATAGCAATTTACAGTCGTTTAAAAAAGTTTCATGTTTTCGTCTAACCGTCACTATTTTTACTACTTATGTAAAAAGAAATCAAATTTTCCTAATGTTTGGTCTGACCGATACTGTTTTTACTACTTATGAGAAAATTTTAAAGAAATTATACTGATTTCTGCTCTAAGTTATTTCTTATATTTTTATATTATTCTTATAAGTATAAAAGTCGACGTCTCTTTAAAATGTTTTGACAAAAAAAAAAATTGCTTCTTTAGAAAGAAGAAAATGATAAATGGTATGAATGCACGCTTCCAATGACAAAATGGTCTTCATCAAATACTGTACAAGACACACGTGCCTCAAGATCGAAGACTTGTAGTTTAACGTCAACGGTGCAAATTTCAAAACGTATTTCCCAAGATCTACGACGAAGTGAATCAAAGTCGAATGGACCACGAAGTAAATTGAATTCCAGCATTCAGTCGAAGACAAACTCGTCTCAGTTAAAAACAGATGAAATCAATGAAGCTTTAAATAGAGAAAACAGTAACAGTAGAAAATTTTCGCGACGAAATTTAAAAATTGAAAATAAGGCACAAAGTACAAAAAATCATGATAAAGTCAAAAAAACTTTATCGCAAAAGGTTCATTCTCCCGACGACTCGGAGAAATTGATTCAAGTTGATAAGAAAATTAGTATTTCACCAGAACTAAAAAATGAGGAGAAACAATTTGAAAATGAAAAATTAAATCCTTACAGACAGAATGAAAAAATAACAGCGAACAATTAAATTCATTCTTTTTTTTTTTGGATAAATTTTTTGTATTTATTAATTAATTTAGAAATTGTTTTATCATTTTGTATAATGTACTTGTTTTAGAATCTGTTTATAAAGTTTTAGATTAGATTCGTTTTTTTTCGAAACCTTTATATATATAACATGTTTTATAAATGCATTTTTTTTTGTTTCCTTTTGCTCTGACCGAGAGAAACTTGCCTTTTTGATTCACTTGGGAGGGACGTGGTAAACTTTCTTTTTTCTTCATATATAAAAATACAACTTTTATGGAATAAATTTCAACTTGAATGCAAATTTTTTGTTGACTGAATAATTTTGATAAAGAAGATATAAAATTTAAGAGATTTTGCAAAATATTATTTTTTTGAAAGTAGAGCAAATGCGGCAGATGTGTTTATTATAATTTTTGTCCAATATAATCTGAATGCAGATAGTAGCTTTCAGCGAGAAAATTATTTACCAAGAAGGGAAGATTAGTGGTTTTTCGTTGTTTCTCACTCGAACGATTTTCTCATTTTTTGCATTAAAAATGTTTCTCTCTTCAATTTTAAAAAGAAAGACTGAGAGACAAAAAAATTAATTTAAATTGTAAATAGATAAAAACATTGAAAGTGAAAATAAAAATTGAAAATTATGAATTCGTGGAAAGCAATGCAAATGTGCAAGGTGTGTTCCTATGTTCTGTAAAAATGAGTTCAGAATTCAGATTGTGATAAAAATTGCAATAAAAATGTCTATTATTTTTCTAGATGAACAATCTAGTCAGAGGGAGTATCATCTGCAGCAGTTGCAAAGCCATCAGTACCTGCAGAAGCAGCAGATGTTGCAAAGGCAGCACCAGCAGCAATTGCAGAGACAACATCAACATTATCAGGGCACTGATCATACTTCTCGAACAAACGGTTATAGTCGAGGACGTGTTGAAACCAGAATACTCTCACGACGTAAATGTTGTACGTAGATGAAACATTGATAAAGAAAAACAAGTACAAAGATCCTTATTTATCATGTGAAAAAATTCTCAACTGACATTTATCTCAATTATGAAACTCTCATCATTTTAACTGACATTTCATTCTAATTCTATTAATCCTTACATTACAATTTAACTTTCAAAAATAAAATTTTCAAAATATTTGGTAAATTAAGGGCAAAAATATTTTGGAATATAATATGGAACAGAAATTTTTTATCATGGAATTTGTTCGAGTAATACGGAAACATTTAAAAAAAATATTTTTAAATTTTTGTCTGACTAAAACAAACGTTTACTACTTATTTTTTCTAGAAAAGATTTTTAATTTCTTTGTCTGACTCGAACCGATTTTTACTACTGATTCTAAAATATATAGAGATTTTTAACGCTTCGTTTATCTAAAAAGTTATGTCTGACTAAATCTGATTTTTACTACTTACAGTGTATTACTACTTACTACTACTTACTACTTACTACAATGTATTTTACTACTTACCTGCATTACTTGAATTTAAATTTTAAAAAATATTTTTGTCTGATTAAAACTGGCATTATTACTAAATCTAAAGTGAAAAGATTAATTAACTCTTAGTGCCTGACTGAAACTGACTTACACTACTTCAACTAAAATTAAAAAAAAAAAATATTCCGTATCACTTGAACTGCTCCATTTTTTTTAAATTTAGGGAATAAAATTATAAAATTATAAACGTTCGAAACTGGTTGAATTTTTATTATAAAAATTTTTTTAAAACCAAATGTGTACAGTAAATGTACAATTTTTTTAATGAATCGTTTGTCGGGTAAAATCTTTATGAAAAGACTCATTAAAAAAATAATTTTAAATGAAGATGCTAAAGACATCGTCAACTTGGTTACATTTTTTTCTTTAGTTTTTATTTTACAAGAAAAGACTTCTTTTTATTTACATATATAACGTTTCTTTGAACAATGAGTCTTTTGTAAATAATTCTCGACTGTCTATTTTTGAAAGACTGTGGAAAAAATAAGAAAATAAAAACATGAATGAGAAAAGTAATATTTCAGTTATAGTGAAGTCAAAACTATAAAAATAAAAGTTGAATTTTTAATTCTTTATACAGAAAAGGGGGAAGAAACGTTAGTTAATTTTAATTCTGAGTTTAAAAGAACGAAAAAATTAAAATTTAACTATTTCTTATTCTTCTTTTTTGTTTGAATTATTTTTGAAAGTGTTTAGTTATTAAGAATTTTTCTATGTGCCTTTTTCAAAATGTAGTCTACTATTTTTTACCTAGGTATAATTTTTTCTCCATAAATTTTATAATGTGATTAATCATTAATTACATTTTTTCACTAGTATTTTCGACTTTAGAGTGGAATCACCGATTTTAATATTTAAAATTGTATTCCTTACTTAATACTTCATCGATTGGCTAAAAATTAATAAAAATTTGAAGATTCCATGTTAAATCTCTTATATCTTGTTAGTATTAGTATATTAAGAATGTATTTTTAAAAATTAAAATAATATTTCTTATGATCATTCATACGTGTGCCTTAAATTAGAAATTTTAAAATGAAAGTGAATTCAATTTTGTAATATATTTATTAGATAAATTTTTATACACATTGTGTCACATATTATATATATATATAATATAATAGGTGGTAATTATTGTATCAATGATATGCGAGTGGAGTTATAATAAATCATTTTTACATAAATGTACTTTTGTATTCAATTAATTTTAAAAATTATATTTTATTAACGCAAAAATACTACTCTATTTGTTATATTTAATTTCACGTTCAAATAGATTTGTAATTAAATTTTGATAATGATGGTGATAATTAATTCGATAAACAATGAATTTAATACGATAATGAAGATTTTAGTGAATTTTCAATGATTTAGTTCAGATTACAATTACACGAACCGATAATTGCATTTTCCGTTCACACAGCGATTCAAACATTTTTTCTTTCTTTTTTTATCATTTTTTCTCAACTGTTTCCCCTTCATTATACTTTTAGGAAAGTGTCACCACCAGGAAAAATAATTAACTGGAACTCTTCGACAGTTAAAAGAGAGAGAGAGCGAGTTCCGTCCAGTCGATTTTTTTCCTTCCTTGAAAAATTGGCTTGCAACACTTTTTTAAAGTTTAGAACAAAAGTAGGATGAAGTTTATTTTTTTTACACTTTCAGTTAAAGTCCCACTCATTCACACTTCAAGATAAACTTTTTTTTTAGAATGTTAAATTAGAATTTCACTAGCAAAAATTTTTTTAAACTAACATGCAAAAAGTAGTTAAAAATTATTTAGTTTCTAAAAAAATCAATCTTACTTTCTTGTTGCAAAGAAATTTTTTTTCATTTCAATTCGTGTTTTGAAAATATAATAATCCTAAATATTCTATTGGTAAAACTTTTGTATAGACAATATTTATTAATTTCTATTTTACTTATCTTATAAATTTATCATCATCAAACTTACATGAGCACATTGAATAATTTTTCTTTCTCAATAAATTTATAGCATAGTATTCGTAAAATAAATTCCAGTCGTTGTTAAATGTGTAAACATTTTTTAAAATCAATCATTCTGAAAATATACATTACAAATGATATCTGACACTCTCGTAGTCTTAATTTAAAAAATTCAAAAGAACTCCCAGTAAATAATTTTACAAAAAAGAATTCTGAATTTTTACAAGTAAAAAAGAGAGAGGGGAATAATTTTTATCTACATTTTCAGAATTTCTTCACATTGTAACTATATGAAATATTTCAATTAAAGTTTAATTAAAATTTTAATTAATAGGTTAATATCAGTCGAATGTACCACTTCTACTTAAATTTAAGTGAATTCTAAACCCAATATCAACTGCACAAATTGCCCCATAAGTAGTTTAAGCTTCAGTTAATTCTCAAGGGTGTTTCTATAATGCATCATACTGAAATGTAATATTCTAGTTTACAGAGTGGCTCTATTTTGCTTAAATTTTATTTTCATTAACCACAAACTTAATAATACTCCAAATAAACTCACAAAACATCCTCAGAAAAAACTTTGCCGAAATGAAAAATTTTTCCATAAACAATATTACAGTTTACAAAATATAATAAATTATTTTTTCGAAACCCAATTACTGATCTATTAAGCGCAAGTAAAGAAATGATAAATATGTAAAGGAGCACAATTATTCAGAATAAATTAGCGTTTTGAGAAATCTCCTTGGTGAATTTAGTCACGGATCGTTTTCTGACCTTCCACTACGGTGAATTTATGAGAAGTTCAAGACTCGGTCTTATCCCCGGGGGACGTCATTTGTTTGCTACAACGGTGCTTCCTTAATCTTTCCGTATAGTTATCCTTACAATATACGTACAAGTATACGTAACAATATTGTGTAATTACGTTGTCCAGCAGCCGATATAATTTTTTATGTTTTCAAACTCTTTTTCCCCCATCCCCCTGCTTTTCATAGCCATACGGAATATTGCGACTTTATTTATGGGATGAATCATGAAGATACATATATGTGGAGCAGAGGCAGACATAATTTTCATGTTAAGCGACAGAACAGACATTTACGCAGCTCTGATTACATCCTTCGTAAATGGATATCCTTTTTCTGAACTTTAAATCGTTACCCTCGAGCGTATACAATGCCAGTCAATCACGTGACATAATAAACCGCGACCGCACACTGCGTTAAACATTTTTTTTCTTATCTCGCAAATATAATTAATTATTTCACATCAATTTTATTTATATTCAACTATTTTAGCAAAATGAAGAAAATTTATTAATATCATAATTGCAAACAAAAAAAGAAAAAAAAATTAAAAATTAACAAAATTACCTAGCAACGGTAACTATAGCAACGATTGCCCCTAGCAACGGTTACCATAGCAACGATTGCTTCTAGCAACGGTTACCATAGTAACGATTGTCCCTAGCAACGGTTACCATAGCAAAGATTGATCCTAGCAACGGTAACTATAGCAACGATTGCCCCTAACAACGGTCACCATAGCAACTATTGTTCCTAGCAACGGTTACCAAAGCGACGATTGTCCCTAGCAAATGTAACTATAGTAACGATTGCCCTTAATAACGGTTATAATAGAAACTATTGTCCCTAGCAACGGTTACCATAGCGACGATTGTCCCTAGCAATGGTTACCATAGCGACGATTGTCCCTTACAACGGTTACTATAGCAACGATTGTCCCTAGCAACGGTAACTATAGCAACGATTGCCCCTAGCAACGGTTACCATAGCAACGATTGCTTCTAGCAACGGTTACCATAGTAACTATTGTCCCTAGCAACGGTTACCATAGCAAAGATTGATCCTAGCAACGGTAACTATAGCAACGATTGCCCCTAACAACGGTTACCATAGCAACTATTGTTCCTAGCAACGGTTACCAAAGCGACGATTGTCCCTAGCAAATGTAACTATAGTAACGATTGTTCCTAGCAACGGTTACCATAGCGACGATTGTCCCTAGCAACGGTTACCATAGCAAAGATTGATCCTAGCAACGGTAACTATAGCAACGATTGCCCCTAACAACGGTCACCATAGCAACTATTGTTCCTAGCAACGGTTATCATAGCGACGATTGTCCCTAGCAACGGTTACCATAGCGACGATTGTCCCTAGCAACGTTTACCATAGCGACGATTGTCCCTTACAACGGTTACCATAGCAACTATTGTCCCTAGCAACGCTTTTCAATGATAAATTTTTTTTATTAAATTTATTTCTTTAACAAGAAGAATAATGGAAAGTGAAATTAAGAAAGTGAATGAAATAGGAAGTGGTAAAAGTCCTAAAAAAAAGAAAAGTAAAAAGAAAAATTGACGGAAGGAAAGTGCGAGGCGTTGGGAAAGACTTAAATGTTTTACAGCCGTTGACGAAAAAAAGGCTCTGGACTTTAGCGACACGATCTTGTTCTGGTAAAAGCTGAATCCATTATGGGTCCTTGTGCTCAGAGAAGAAAATGAGAAATGCAATTTCCATTTATATTACCTTACCGATATTCAGTTCTTCTTCCAAGTTTTATCTCGTTTCTAGAATTTTTTTTCCCCCCTCCCCATCATCCCTCTACTACGCCTGACGTAATACAACGGTAAAAATGCACTTCGTAGTCCATCCTGCTTCGTCGCTAGCCTCGTACTCAATTTTGTGCCCACCAACGCTAAAAGAACGTCCTGGACTCTGGAAAAAATTAAAAACGATAATCTTGTAAATTAAATTCACTTTATAAAGCTTTTCTTATAAAAATTTCAAACAGAAAGAATATTCTTCTCTTTCATATTGAAAAAGTAATGATTACAAAATTTCCCTAAGAGCTTGTTGAGAAGTATTACGAGAAAAAAGTTGCGTCTTAAAAAAGAAAAATACTGAGCGATTATGGAAAAATGAAATGATCTGTAATAATATTTTTTTTTCGTATCATTATTAGAAATAAAATAATTTCTCATAGAAAATAAATTCGAGTGAATGTAAGGGAAAAAAAAATTTGTTCAAGATTAAAAAGTCATTTACAAGTCCATTCAACGGGCTCTCGAACTTAACTTGAAGGTAAATTTCAATCACAAAGAAGGCTCAATTCCCAAACGAAGTTAAAATCAAAACAAAGAAGATCTTCTTTGGCACGAGTTTTATTTCTATAGGAAACTTTAAATTGAGAGAGAGAGAGAGAGAGAATTACTGTCCCAAGGGAAAATTCACCCTTAACAGAATGCTTCCAACAAAATACAGGTCGTGAAAATTATTTCCTTCTTCTCTTTTTTTTGCATTTTTATCATTGAAAATTGTGCGAATAACTAATCTCTGTTTTTTAACGTCCACTGTTTCTTCTATAGTCGTTACAAAAGTTTTGCATATATTTTTTTTCCTTTTCCTTTTTTATATTCCCGGGTGCAAATTTCAGGCGCTTCTCTCGTCGCCTCATTGTTTTCGCACTCCCTTGTTCTCGCGCGTGTATATACAATAGTACTCGTGAATTCATTTCCAGAACACTGATCGAGAAAAGCCATAACTTCCGGACGTGTTTCGACTTTCGGAAACCATTTAACAAACGAGAAATAAAAAAAAAATCCGCTGCGGATAAATTTCGTCTGCTTTGTGTATATGTGAAAAAAAAATGATGAAAATTCATAAGGATGTTTCTTTTTTTGCAAATTCCTTTTCCATGCAGAACACATGTGTCGAATATTCCCAGCTTACAATTGCATTTATACCGCGAAAGTTAAAGATAAACGGAATTCCAAAGAAGGTTTGAAATTTATATACACGAGGCCAACATTGTTGCACGTCGTTCTCTGATTGCTGGGGAAACTTTCAGTCTTGGGAATTTACGAAACGGAAGCTCTTAATGGAGAAGAGAGAGAGAGAGAGCTTTCGTATAAAGTGATTCAACTTGAGGTTAAGACGGAATTTTTTTTAGCGGAAATGGAATTGTTTCACAAAATATTAGAACTTTGAAATGTTCTATTTGCTTTTGTGTGAAATATTATGTTGGAATTTGACCAATTTTCATGAATCAATTATCTTGGAGAAACGTAAATTTAATTTAAAGAATATACAAAGAAGTCATTTCTCCTGAATTAATAATGCGAATAGAAGAGAAAATATAAGATTATAAATTAATGAAATTTTCTTATAGCTGAGTTATTTTCTCTATAATAGAGAAAAACTTTTTCTCATTACTAAGGGAGATGATAATATTTAAAACTGCTTTAGAAGTAATACTTGAATGAAAGCAGAATTTATTCAGACAGAAAGAAGAATGAGCAATGAGAATAAAAATCCTGGTTCTTCCTTAATTAAGTATTATGTTCGCTGAAGATAGCGCAGTTATACATAGCACCATAACTTAAAATTTTTGCATTTTTAAAAATATTTTTAAACCAAGTTTAGCGGCTACATAACGTTGTATATTAAAAAAAAGGACGATTATTCTATTTTACTTGGATTTCTTAATTAGTTATTAATTTGCAACAGTAAATAAGAAACTAACCTGAGTTAATATTTACCTCATTACTGTGGATTTTCATGACCTTCACGTTGTCTGTGAAGATTGGTTCCTCCCAAGAGACAGCTGAACCATTTTGACCTGTAACTTCAATATCACTTGGGCAATTTTTAACTTTTGGTGCTTCACCATCTGCAAAAACAAAAAACAAAGAAAAAGAGATAAAAAAATTAAAATAAAAAAATTTTTAAACTTATAATTTAAGAATTAATTTCCTTCTGTTATAAGTGGTAAAAGTTAGTACCACTCAGACGAAAAGTTAAAAAATCTCTTAGTTGTATAATTAGTAGTAAAAGTCAATTCCAGTCGGACAAAAAGTTCAAAAAACTCTTAATGGTAAAAGTAGTAGTAAAGGTAAGTTCCAGTCAGACAAAACATTAAATATTTTTTTAAATATAACATTAGTAGAACTAGTCGGTTCCAGTCTGACAAAATGTAAAAAAAAACTTCTAATTTTAATATATTATGAGTATAAGTCAGTTCCAGTCAGGCAAGACGTTCATACGATTCGATTTATATTTGATTCGAAATAATATTGTAAAAATATTAATTAATAATAATAATAATAAAAACGTATAAATAAATTAATATGAATATTAATTAACATCAATCTTAATAGATTAATATTAATATTATCATAATAATATTTAATTAAAAGAGCCAAAATGAATACTTGAATATTTTCGAATGCAATTTTTTCATTATGAATGCTTAATTGGAATAGGAGGTGTGGAGTTAGTAATGCAGTGCGAATGGTTTTGGGAAATAAGCATTCGGATAATTTCATCTCTAAAATCGGTGTCCTGTTCTTGGCGAAATTGTGGTTTTCCCTTGGCAGTGATATAATTAAACGTATTTAATTAAATCAAGTCGCTTATTCGTCATACATATATATAGTCCTTAAGAAGTACAAAATGTATTTGCACATACAATATTCGGAATTTTTAAATTAAAAAAAAAAATCACAAATTGCACTTTTCTTTTGAATCCACAACTTTAATGTTTTTTTTTTATGTAAAATAACTTTCCATTGTTAAATAGTCCATAGAATTGTTTAATCAACACTGCGTTCGTTCATTGTCAATAGAAATATGTTTTATTCTGACGAAAAATCATTTTAAATTGGAAATTTCTCTAACTACATGTTTTTTAACAAACTGGACTTTTTTATTAAAAAAAAAAAAAATCCTGAAACTTTTTTCGATTTCTTAATTAAATTGTTCATAAAAGATTGTAGGATTTTATTTCCTAGAATACTAAATTAAATTTGACTTTTCATAACAAAAAATAAATAAATAAAAAAGTTGACCTGGAAACGTATTCTTCTTTCTATGATTAAATTTCATGTATCTATAGGGGAGAGTGGGGCAAGACGGGGTACTTAAGGTTCAAAGCGCAATAAAACGAAAATTATCGAATAAATATTTTCTTTTTTCTTTTAATAATCATCTTTGGGAATCAGTCTGTCGAAATAAAGGCGTATAAAGCACATCTGTTACTTAA
>JUFY01000070.1:6578-23233 GCA_001855655.1 Leptopilina clavipes
CTTATTCATGTATTTAAGGGGTTGTTTTAACCCTTATTAATTAATTGTTGATGTTAGTTTTAATTTTTTTTTTGTTTTTGTTTTACTTTTCTCATTTTTCAATAGGAAATTTTTTTTTTTAATGAATTTTTTTTTTCGTTCATTTGAACGTTCAGAACTTTTGTATCATTTTTCTTCTTATAAAAATGATGAGGAGAATTTTTATCTAACAGAATTTTCAACAAATTATTTTTCGGGAAAATTTTATTTAAGGAGAGAATTTTCAGCCATTATGTCAGTTATTTAGCAGAATTTTTAAATACTTAAATCGAATTCCAAACAATATTCGAAATAGTCCAAGTATGCTATCGGACAATTCAAATGATGATTCAATACAATTTAGAACATTTCAAGATAATGCTTGTAATGTCGGATAATAATTCTCATACCACATTTCAAAATGATTCATATATATTTATTTAAATCGCAAACGATTCAGAAAAATTAATATTTTTTCCAAGGAGAAAATTATGCTTGATGCCTAAATATTTTTATTTCTTAAATTGTCTATAACAAAAATTTCAAAAACTTTTTTGCAGACAAAAATTAAAAAATAATTATAATACACGGAAAAAAATATAAAGTTATTTTTACTATTTAAAAATTAAAAATGGAATTGTTAATTTTTACTATTTCCGAAAGTAAATTTTATTATATTCAAAGTAAATTTTAAACTAATTTGATTAAAATCTGCTTCAGAGATAGCAAAATTTACTCCGGAAATAGTAAAAATTGACAGAAATTCCAGATAGTTCCAGTTTTAGTTAAATAGTAAAAGTTACTTTATATTTTTTTCATTGTAGAAGCTTCTTTTAAATCGTTGATCATAAACGTTGGGGACTTCAACTTTGTATTTTCCTTTTTTATAAAAAAAATTACCTATCATTGTAATTAATAATTGAAAGTGAAAATTGTTTTCTTAATTTCTGTGAATATTTTCAAGTACTTGAGTTATAACTCAAGTAAAGAATAAGTCGCATGAATATTTCAATTACCTTCAAAATATTACCGAGAATATATAAAATTTATGCGACCTATCCAACTATATAAATTATTAACCCTTTTCTTTCCGGGTGCAATTAATATTCAATCAATCAAAAATTAAAAATACTTTTTTGACTTTTGTCTTTTAAGAATTATCTTTCTGAATTAAAAATAGATCGTTTCCTCTAATTTAATTGATTTTTAAGTAACTGTTAATTAAGAAAAAGATTAATCATTTTTTATAAATATTTCAATTTGATAATAATTGATAAAGAAAACAGAGAAGATAAGGAGGCAAATGTTAAAGATTATCATCGATAATGTAACATTGTATATCATAAGATTTATAATACGTTAACAAATGACTCATATATTCTTTTCAAAATTTACAATCTCTCGAGTATGTGTGTTAATTAATATTTACACTATAAAAACCAAGGACCAGTTATTATAAAACCTGTTATGCTTGCGGTGATTAATTACTACTTCTAATTAAGAGCAATATTCATTTGTTTATTAGACAATGATGGTTATTTATCACGCGCCCATTATTATAAAAGATTCTGCGAAAACTAAAGACAGCTTTGTTTTCTGTCATCATTAATTTATTTGAACAATGTACTCCATATAATTTTCAACACTTGCATTAATTTACAATTTCAATAATAATTATATTAATCCGCAAAAAGAATACAAGAAATAATTAATAATTTCTTATTTACATTTCTCGAAGCTTTATATATATAGTTTATTGTCGCAATTTGTTTCGAAATAAATAAATATTTCAGATGAAATTTTCATGATCAAAGCCAAGAGGCACAAAACTTTTGGCTTTGACAAAAAAAATTTGTCGTCATCTGTGAATAAAAAAAAATTTTCTTTTAAACAATAAATCAAATATTTCGTTTTAAATAATGAAACAAAAATACACTTAAAAATGTAAAGAACAAAGACAGATTTACTCGAAATTTTTGGAGCGCATCCAAAGTTCTTAAAAAATTCATACAAAAATTTGAGTGGCAGAGTTAAAAATATATTTATCGAGAAAAATACGATTTTTTTTTCAATTATAGTTTTCTTTTGAAAGAATTTTTACTTTGTTAAAATGAAAAAAATTTAATTAAAAACAACAACAAAAAAGTTTAAAAATCGATTTTTTTTCTATTTTATCGTCGAATTAAATTAAATTTCCCTTCTCCCTTGGAAATTAAAATTTCTTGAATTATAATTTCTAAAGTAAACAAATTATTTACATTACGTTTAGTAGTGAGAACGAGAATAACAAGGAAATATTAAAATAAATTTTAACAGAGAAACACAATTAGAAGCGTTTTTGTCAATAAATTGGAGAAGTGCGGATAATGAAAGTTTGGAGCACATTCAATGCCACTTGTTGTCTAATTTGTGAAATTATTTATTTAATTAAAGTTCTCAAGAATTCACGTGTATTTCTAAAAATAATTTTTTAATATTCCCGAAATTATAAACGTTTATATGCGACCAACGCAAAACGTATAAACATTTTTAAACAACTATTTCCACAATGGAAAATTAAGAAATCTGTTTTTTTAATTGTTTTTTGCAAATTTTAATCAATTATTTAAATTAAGTAATGTATAAATTACTAATAATTAATATATACATTACTTAATTATTTAAATATTTTATTGATTATTGTCAACAAAATATTTGATTAATATTGACAAAATGCTTCTTCTACCAAAATAATAATAAAGAACTCGTACAATGAAGAATATGCGATACAATAATTGTTAAGTAAAAATTGGCATCTCTTTAAAAAAAAAGACGTAACAATTAATATACCTCAATTTTCATGTGATTATGCACCGTTTTCAGGAGTCAATCACGTGCCAAGGTCATGAAACTTGCCAACAAATGAACCACACTCACACTACACAAAAACGTGGTGACACTTGTTACCAAGGGGGAAAAAACACTGTTTTAACAAGTCACATCTTACAAATATCTTGGAAACAACACTCGCTTTCGTTTTTCACTCACAAAATATGTTTCAGTGGATTGACCTTATAGCAGGGACAAAAACCCGGACAAACGTACAGAAATCCCTCAATTTTAAATTCTCTTCTATAATAATAATAATTATTATTATTCCTCTCTTATCAAAGACAATCCGTTGAAAATAAATGATAAACCATCAATAGCGGACTGATCATTAAATTATAAAACCGGTTTTTCATTAATTCAGCAGAAAAATTTACAAAATTAATTAATTATTTGAATTGTCCATCAATTATTAAAAATTTCGATTTGAAATTACAATTGAAGGGACAGAGAATAGTATAAATGGAATTTAAATCTCTTCGAGAGAAAATCGTGTTCACGACGTGATGGTCGTATCGAAACTGGGACAGCGGTAGCGACCAGATGAAAATAGCACGGCGTCGAGACGATCCCCCTACGTCCCACCAACCAACCCACCATACCCCCAAACCCCTGCCCCACAATACCCACTTATATATAGTAGTGTCGAACCTAAGAATCACTAACCCGTGGTTTCAAAATGACGTCATAAACTCCCAGCAGACAAGGTGAACTTATCTGTTTGCTAATTATTCTCTGATATGTAATTTTACAAAAAACTTTTCTTCAAATATTTATATAAAAATCGACACTCTTATACTTTTTGAACAGTGGGGAAAAAAATAAATTTATTTCCAATGAATATTTGTGAAAGTAAAAGACAAGTGACATTTTGTAATAATTTAAGAAATATCGACACTTTCGTTATCACTGCCACTAATTCTTATCCATTGCATCTCGTTTATGAGTAAAGAACTTTCTCGCCATCTGTCGGCAGATACAAAATTTTAATAGCGGGAAATTCAAATTCAAAACATAAAATTGGAAAGTAAGGAACTAATATACGTTCTTCAAAATTCTCGCTAATTTAAAGTCCGGTTGTAAACATAAATTAAATTCTATTTTAATCGAATAATTTAAAAGTAATTATCACCAATACGTATAAATAATTACCTTGTGTTTTAAAATCTCGAATTTATATCTAGAAACCACGCTAGAAACTAAGTTTGATACACAAAACTTTGGTCGGTTATATTCTCCGAGTAATATTACCTCTTTGCATCTCTATTCAAAATCAAACGCAAAAGCAAAAAGGGGATAAAATTTCCAATGCGAAATTAAAGATCAAGTTCAATCATTGACATTGAAAATGAAAAACAATTTAGTGACACACGACACGATTACGTAAAGAAACAGAAAAAGGTTTAGGTGTGAGGCAATTTTCATAGTGACCTTTAAAAAAAAAGAAAAAACAACAATTTTCAAGGTCAATACGATATTAAAACTAATATTTCTCAATTCCCCCCCTTTTTTTCAATATATTATTCTTTAAGAAAACCAATTGTTATACCTAAAAACATATCATGTATATGTAACCGCGACATTATATATTATTGAAACAATATCTGCGATGCTGCATTGCATGTTTTGAATGCATATTTCCAGATGGATTTTCTAGCACGTGGGATATAAATTATGTGATCGTTTCGTATCCCTGACAATCACAGGGTATCTCTGACTCTGACATAAGGTCAAGGTTTTTCGAGTATCGGATGGCGGTCACAATGAGGGTTAAAAAAAATAACAAGGTTACTTTTCTTCGATCGTCTAAAGACATTGAAAACTTAACAACTTTAAAGAAGACTCACTAAATATATATATGTATATATTACCCCCTTTCGTATATACAAATCAATTAATTTAATTGCATCTCATCCAAGTCAAATTAATAAGTAAAAGAAACTTTTCCCATTAATTTTAATACACAAAAAAAATTATACATCCGGGGAGTAATTTAACTTTCATCATCATGTCATCTTAAATTAACTTTGCAATTTTCCCTAAAAAAGGAAGAGAAATTTTTACTATTTAAATGTTCTTCAACATGCAATAAGAGGTTTATTTATAAAACATTGCCATTATATTGATGCGCATTTTCTGAAAATAAAATTAGCATTTTTTTTTGAAAAGAATACATGTACCATTTTAATGGTACCCGTTACGTTACAAATAATGCAAGTATTGGGTTTTACATATCTTTCCCTTGTTTTAGAAAGAAAGGAGCGTATAACAATTTTTTTTTCCAATAATAAGCCATGAGTTTGTATAAACAAAGGAACGGGGGATCGATTGCTTCTAAAATAAACGCAAGGACTTTGTTTGGAATTGCACACTTAGCCGGAAGTTAAAGAATGTTCATGGCGTAAAAAAAGGTAAGGGCGAAAAGAAGAATGGGAAATTTCTCTCTCCCATCCACAATCGATCACTGCGACCACTCGTATATAACAATATTCATAAAGCTCATTATCTACGACTCAATGATCATAAATCTATGTAGTTTACATTATACAAGCTTTTGCGTCAGTTCTCAGAAATTATTTAATATTTAATATTAATGTAATTTTTATTTCTGTCTTTTATGTAAATATATAGTAATCTTTTACAGCTATTTTTATTTTTTCAATATTCAATCTCAATATTCAAATTTTTTTACCACGAAATAAAAGATAATAGATTTTGAAAAAAAAATTCTATATAGAAATAGTCACTAGGGCGGAAAATGAAAAGTATATTGAACTTGACAAGTCCATTGGCATTTTCCAGAGAGAGACTAAAATAAAAACGTACAAAGATATATGTGAGTGATAGATAAGGAAGAATCGAGAGGTTAAGAGGTGACAAGTACTTCCATTGAACTCTTATTTTTCTCTCTAAACGTCCATTGATAAGGTCGATTTATCAAAAGAAATGTAATCAATTTTCAAAGTCAAATAATTGCCTTTGTGTTGAATGTGCATTTTCTCAAGATCAGACTATCTTTTTCTTATAGTTCTAAAAAAATTACAATAATTTCCCTTACCCTTCAATTCTAAGAATATTCTTCTATTTGCCAAAAAGAAAAAATAGAATAAAAAATAAAGAAAATTCAAAAAACTAATCATAAAAATATTTTTTTATTTGCCAAAAAGAAAAAGTAGAATAAAAAATTGTAGGAAATTTAAAAAACTAACACTATACTCAAGTGGAATAAATGTAAACAGTGATGAAGCAATAGAACAATTTTCAAAGGGATCAAAACATTAAAAAGGTAATATCATTTAGAGTTTCTTTCCTGTCAATTCAATTTTTTCGCAGAATAAAAAAGTTCTCTATTGCAAAGTTTTAAAAATAACCCCAGAATATATTTTGCACAACTTCCTATTCTATTTCATACACACACAAAAAAACCTTCTATGTACTCAATTTATTTCAGTAAATAACAATCTTCTTCTTTAAATTGTCTCAAAACAAAACTATAATCTGTCACACTGTCAAAAACAAAGTTCCGGAGATTTTAAAATCTGATAATTTACAACATATTCATATTTTACATATATATTTACTTGTTTCTAAAGATTTCACAAAAATAGAAATAATTCTAATGAAAAAAGAAATAAAGCGATTCAAATGTCATTCCGTGTATGATTCACACATGCAACAATAAAAATTTTTTTCCTAGTATTGCATATTATTACTCAGCATTGCATAAGATTGCAAAGGATCCCTCGCTCTAGATCTGATCGATCGCGAGAATAGAGAAAATATATATACGGCAAAGTGGAATAAATTGAAGAAAATATTATATTGTATATAGTCATCATCTAAAAATGTTCGCATATCACAATGTTTTCAGGTGGCAAACAAGTCGACTGGGGGTCAGGCACATTGAACTTGCGAGATATCTTTAATTACTTCTGAGATAATTTATGTTACATCGCGCTTTCTTTGATAAATTATATTCATATACTACTTACAACTTTATATATTCTATAAATTTGAATATCAACATTGTCTTATCAAATGATGCAAGAGCTCTGTATTCAAATAAAAGACAAAAACGTTATCAACTTTTTCGTTTAACTGATATACTTAAATGTAAAATAATTTTTCAACAACTTTGAATGATTTATTAATGGGAAATTATTCCCTGTGTCAAATAAAGAATATTTAAAATTAAAATTTATAATAATTGATAATTTCTTTTAAACATATGTTGGGAAAGTTTATAAAAAAAATTCATTTGTAGCATTTATTTGCAAATTTAAAACAGTAGTTCAACTTTTCAATGCAAAGCAAATTTACCCTGTAGAATATAAAAAATTCATTGTTCTTTCCATGAAATTCTATTGAATCAGGTAAAATTCTATGAAATTCCATTATGAGCAAATTCAGTTTCTATATCACTGTTTGATTTGCCTACATTCATGTCCCACTTTTTAGCAATGTTTCAAGGCGTGGCAGAGAAAAAAAAATTAATGCGGTCTCTTAGTATATTTTTACTAATTAATAATACACACCCATTCATAAACCTTAAATAATGTGAATTTTAAAATCTCCCGAGGCAAATTGTAAAAAGTAACGTTCAGAATAAAAAATATCAAAAAATTTACTGTACTACACCATTATGATAATGCAATAAAAAAATTTAAAAACGCGTTCAAAATTTGTCTCTTACATGTATCGATATATTTAATATAGCTTCTACTCATGGTAATTTTTCTGAAATTATCCTTTTTACTCTGGCACATTTTCAATTTAATTATCATAAAAGAGAGTCCTTAATAGTTAAAACAAGGGGTGGAGGTGATCTAAAAGTGACTTTTAATTAGAGGAAAAGCATCATTATAATTAATATTCAACTTTATGTGATACTTTTACTTTTATTGCGCATCAATAATTTCATTTTATTTCTCTCCATTGATTTATCAATATTGTAGTTTCAAATTAATTGCCTTCATGGAACCAATTAAGTAAATTGAATCATCCAATAAACTAAAAAAATTGTCTATAAAAATTGTTTTAACAAATAATTTTTCGTATTCATGTTTGTTATGTGTGTGGATTATGTAATGTTTTCTATTATTTATTACCACAGCAGTAATAATTAAGAAAACTTTCAGGAAAAACAGCATTTAATAATTATTTTTATAACGAAACAAGAACAAAATTAAAATTACTTGGAAATATTTCTCTCTCTCTCTCTCTCTCTCTCTTTTACCAATTTCCTAAATAATATGTAGGAAACCAATCTGAGTCGAGGGTAGCACACGACCTGTTGCACGTGTAAAAAAACATGCATATATACGTTCTCCTTTAATTTTTTAGTAAAGTCGAACGTGCCGAGAAAAATCCCTTGCAAGAAGAAAGAATAATAATGCTTTATTCGGAGAAAGGAAAAATCAATTTTCATTGAGAATAGAATTATCGAGAAGAATCTTTTTCTAGGTTCATTTCTCAAGAGCTTCGTATACATTGTAAAAGTAAAAACGTTTTAATTATACATAAATGAAACGGAAGAGATGAAAATATTGCATCAATGCTTCAAAAACGAGACAATGATATTTAGACTCAAGTTTTAAACTTTTAACAAACTCTGTAAAAGTTTTGAGTAATTTAATTTTTAACATTGCGAGTGGTTCTGAAACTACTGACAGAGTTAATAGACACAAAGGAGCAGGACTTGTCCTAAAGATTCAAAGAAAATCTACTTATACTGTATACTATTTTAGGCCCCAACAGGGTAGGTCAGACTCCAGTCGGGTCCAAATCATCCAGATCCACTTTCCACGCGGTTCTGAATGATTCTAATTAAATAATTTATTGATATAATTTTTTGACATTAACCAACTGCGTGAATTTTAGATACTATAATAAACAAAAGACATTTAAGGAAGAGGGGGATTTAAAATTAATTAATGCGGAAAGAAATGGTTTCAATTCTCGATTATGTATTGTTTGATGAAACATTGATCGTGGGCGTTAGAAGTTCGCGGATTTTCAGTGACGTCATTGTATATCCGAGTGAGGTCACAGAGCGCCGACGCGCCCCTTTTTCTGGGGGAAGCAAACGGTACGCTGACCTTTTTGTCGCGGGTTGGTAGCTCTACACACTCACCATCGTCCTCATCGTCGTCGTCGTCGGTTGATGCTGCTGCTGGTGGAGGTGGTGGATATATGGATTTCCTCGATGGAGTCTCGCTTTCTCTCTCCCTAGCATTTTCCAGACAACCAAGAGAGGTTGAACGAGCCTGCTCGGGACATCGAACCGCTAGGGGTCTTTAGGCTCAGTTTACCCTCCTCACACACCTCCACCTCCATCAGTCAACCAATATTTTACAAATAAACGAGATTTTCCTCGAGAAAAATATTTAGCCATTTAAAAGAGAATAAATATCGACTTAATAATCATCCATCTTGAGTGTCTAATAAATGTCAAGTGACTAGTTGTCTTTGAATGACTCGGTTCAAAACTAATCCATTGACGTTGATACTTGATGACTTCTATTTGGAAACAAACGATAAACAAATTTTCCAATGAAAATTATCAAAAACTAGGTATTTGTGCTAGAATTTTGACCAGAAGCTAGCCGGGGCCAGGTCAGAGCCAAAGGATAAAGTCCAAATTTAATCCAAGCCCGATCGAGCCCTGTCTTTGCTAAAGTCCTATTTGTTTATTAAACAAGATAAAAAGAAGGAAAAATGCTCCAAATAACTAAAGCAAAGTAGCAAACTTTTTTGAGAGAAATCTTTCAAAAACAAAAAGATAAGTTTCATAATAAATAATATAGTTCCAACAGATATAATGGTTTTCATAATGTGAGTCCATAAATTGATGATATCTCACGTCACAAACGAACAAAAATATTGTGCAATCTAAATGAAAGGAAGTAGAGTGTTAATGAGGGGGCTAATTACGTCTACAATATACATCACGGACAAGATATTTATGTTCCGCGATATTGGTTAGCAGACAATGAACAAAGGAAAACAAAACAAAATCAGCCAGGGGAAGAAATCATGCACAGTCTAAAATAAACAAAACAAGTGATAATTTCCCTTTAAATAACTTTTCTCGCTCTATTAAAGGTATAAAGAACTTGCTTTAAACTATAGGAAAACTAGCCAGGACCTTGTTAAAGTCCTATTTAAAATAGGACAAAATGGTATAGAATTTCACTGTGTGTATGTATGTTTCATTCATGTAAATTGAGAAAGAAAAAATTACTTTCTAGTTTGAAAGTATTTAAAGACATTTATTACACTGCCAAAGAGAAAATATTCCACGAAACGTTTTTCTATTTACGGTACCACAAATATTTTTTATGGACTTTTTTTTTAGCTATATACTAGATGTGTATGTTGAGACAATGAGACACTACAGTTTTGGTTTGCTAACGTCAGGGATAATGAAAGCCACACCACGTTAAGAGTGAGAGACCTCCGTCGAATCGATTTCGCATTTGGGTCAGTAGGTTGCAGCACGAGCAGTGATAAGAGGTTGACTGAAATAAAGGACCCAACGGATAATAGTGAATTCACGAAAAGAGGTGAAAGATGCACAATTATTATAAACCTTCGCAATGGAAATAGATCACAAAAATGAAAAATTATTTCAAAAAGCTCCTTTTGTCAGTAATTGGGAAAACTGTCCATATCCTTGCTAAAGCCGTTTCAATTAGAGCCAATGTGAAATTCTGCATAGTTTTAGCCATCCAGATGCATAAATTCGCATTTGCTTTCTTTCGTGAGAATAAAAATTTTCAAATAATGAATTTTAAACAGAGAAGTTATTTACACAGAACTGCAGATATTAAAAAAAGTTTTTAAACTTTAAAGCGATCAAGTGGTTGCTTTATGTTGCCGACACCGTTCAAGTACTTTCGATTTTTCAACCTTGACAATTTGCTTTTTACATCAATTGCTCTGACCCAAATTACTGAGGACCTATCCAGACTATGACTCTCACTGACTGCAAAACATTTTAACATTACAACAATAATTAACAATTCTCTTAAAAGCCACTCGAATTTCAATTACCGACACGAAATGGTTCCTATTAAACAAAAACCTGAAAAACTCCCTAATAAAATGAAAGTGAACTTCAACTTTCACTTCCACTTTCAGTTTTTGAACATATTTCTTAAACTTTCCAGAAACTAAAGAAACTGTCTAGGTCCTTGCCAAAGCCTTGTTTCAAATAGCGAAAATAGGAAAATTTCTATCCGGGAAAACAATTATTGTCCGGGTCCACAGTACAAAGCCCTGAGAGAGCCATCCATGCAGAAATTCACCGACCGGGCCAAAATTTGGGGTAGCCCGACCTGGCCCCGGTCAAAATGTCTGCACAGACAGGTCAGACTGCATGTTTTATTTGAATTGGGGCCAGGTCGGGATATATTTTTTTACAATACCCTCGAATAAACTAACCCGGTGCTCCATTAAATTTTAGGTCACGTTTCCTTCTTATAATTACATCATCTTTTGACAGAAAACCAATACAAGTCTTTTTATCCGACCTGAAGTGGAGAAAAAAATACTTTTCTTCTTGTAAAAATTATACATGTATACACATATTTCTCCTTCAAATAATATTTCGCTCTAAAGAATGTCACAATTCTTCCTCAGAGTTTTTTTTTCAAAAAGTAACAAAGTATGCACGCTTCTTACATTGAAATTAATATAAATTCCAAAGTAACAAAAATGACCTCATAGACGAAAATAGTTAATTCAAATTTAACATTTACCTGTACTGTATATCTTTGTTAAAGAAAATTTACGACTTTGCTTTAAAACCTGAGCAAACGATAGAAATCGCTAACATGATTTTGTAAGAATAATTTTGTTTTGAAGGTCAGAGAAATTTGGAGCGGATCAATGTCGAGTGAAGTATGAAATGAAATTGTAAGTACAAGGCGAATTCACCTTTATAGCCTTTAGGGATTGCTCAGCGCCGACAAAATCTAAAGTTGATATTGAAGGGAAAAAAGGAGTGAAACATAAGAACGCAGAGATCGCCCTACAAGCTTTTGTTTTTGTCGGGCACTGTCTAGACTGGAGGGGTCATGGTATCTAGAGACAGGTTTGGGCCACGGTCGACGACCTAAACGTCGATTAACGAACCCTGAATAAAAGGTAAATTCACACAACGATTGAGAAACACACACTGACCCCTTTGGTCATTATCGCACACGTGCTCGCCAGGACTCCTGATGCAGCGGAACAAAAGTGCACGAGCTTCTCTACAATGCTTTCGTCGACAATTTCATTCCTACAGTTTATCCTCACTCTTTCACTGTAAATTTCCACTGGGCTTCAATTACTTGTTTTTCCTTTACATTTAGAAAAAAAGTCTCAACACGCAAAAAATTATTACACGTGTAACTGAAAACTGAAGAAAAAAACAAATAACCTTTAGAATCGAAGGTGGATCGAAAAATAATCAACAAACACACAATTAATTGTCCCCGTAATTTTAGACAGAAAACAAGATTTAGAATCTCTTCGGTACGATGGCACGTGCTTTTGAATCAAACAAAAGTTCCTGAGCGATTATATTGAAACACAATACTACAAGGTCCATGGAGTTTAAAACTGTGATTCACCAGTTTCAAATTACAGTCTCTGTTATTATGAGATTCTTAATCCAAAGTATTTTCAAACAAAAACATAACCGATGCTTATAAACATTACATTTTATTGTACACTATGCGATCAAAAACTATTGTGCCGACCAAGACGCGCGTATCAAGGGTGTAAACTTGAACGTATAGTAAAAGGAGTTATTTTAGGACCACATAAAGACGTGAAGCTGAGGTCAGTTGCTCTTCATATGTGTGAATCAAGATGCATACATTTAAATCCTGGTGGTCTCAGACATAATCAATGCTTAAGATAACTTTATCAAGCAATGTTCTAGAACAGGACACAATGTTTAATAAATTGATACCATTATACCAAGTTGGTGGTCTTGTGGAGTACCCATTTGCTGATAGTATTACTTGCAAAATCACTCGGATTACATCGTCTAAGAAGAGAGGGTAACGAACCTTTAGATCCCAACAGAGATGATTAACACTTTTTAAATCGACATTTAAAACAATTCCCCAAGAAGATAAACGTAAATTTCTGATAAGCTTTAAAAGCATCTATTAGATTAAAAGGAGTACAAGGCTTCCGTATAATAGTTTCTGTATTCCGATCTTTACATAACCACCAACCTAAAACAAAATGATGATTTCGAAATAAAACGTAATTTCTCGGTATCTATATAACCTCTTCTCTCTCTTTCTCAAATGATGAGTACAGACAAAATGACACGTGCGCTGAAAGGTTAATTCATTTTCCACTATATATACACGTGCCAATTGCGAGGCATCAGCAATAAATTGATTATCAAAATATTGCTTTCAATAAGAAAAATATACTTGCAACACTTTTTCGAAATGAATATAATATCTTTTGCGGCATTTTTTTAATACCAAGCATCAAAAAACGGTAGTTTAATAGCTCGTGGATTATCGGACAACAATAAAAAGATAACGGTAAATATGAGAATGACACAAGCCACGTTCTCTGCAACGCTTGGCTCACAAGTTGCAAAAGACAATAGGCACACAAAATGCTGAATTGTTCTCTCTGTATCTATATATATAGATATATTACTAGCAGCTAGTCTAGTCGTGATAGTAACTCTAGATCTACACGTGGTCAGAATTAAAAAAAGAGAGACTGGTATCATCTGCATGATAACTCAAGTCTTAGATACAGGAGTCAGATTCAGGAAGATGAAACCCAGACAGATGGATCTTGTTTCATTCTTCCTTGTCTTGCAAATAAGAGAGAAATAATATCCTAGACCTTTCAAGGATTATTTTGTGGCTACTGTTATCACATACCCACACTTTCACACACAAATACAATAATAACAAATTCTTTATTTATTTATAAAATTGATATCTTTTTGTTAAATATAAATTAATTTTATAAATATATATATATATATGCATATACATATATGAAAAAGTTCACAAACAAATACACAACACACACATACAAATTTAATGTATACACATTAGGTGTTATTTTTGTTATTTATACAAAAATTAATATTTATTTGTAATTTTTGTCTTCTGGACGGAATATTCTGTATATTTCTAATTTTTGTCTAAATTTCTTATTTTCCTCAACTTAATACATTTTCTCGGTTTCAGGTAAGTACCTGAGACCCTTTTCGCATCTGCTATTTTTTATGACCTTGTTTTTCAACTCGTTGCAAGTCAAGACTTGCAAACCTTTTGGGCTCGGTACATAGGTAGTTCAAGATGAGTCATTTTTCTACCTATGCGAGTCCCTTTTTAATTGCATTGATTTTCAGTACCTTTTGCGCCTCCGTCCAGAGCACAAGCATTTTCCGGAGAAAATATTCTCACAAATAAAAAGCAATTTCTTTTATTTAATTGAATATTTGATTTATTTAATTTGCACCTTAATCACCAAAGTGGTGACCCCGACGTGATTTTTGTCTTTTATCGTGTGATTAAAGTGCATTTGTATTCTAATTCAATTACCCGGAATTTTAATTATAATAAAACATGGTTGACGGAATTGAAGTTGGTGACTCGGTAAATACCGCTATGCAAGGTGCATTATTTCGCTCTAATTTGAATGTGAAGCTTCCAGGTTTTATTTATTCTGATCCAGAATTGTGGTTTTCTATGGTGGAACAGCGTTTTGCAGTGTCACAAATTATAAGTGAAACTGAAAAATATACATGTATTGCGAACGCGTTAGAGCCGAAAGTTGCAGTGGAAGTGCGCGATATGATTGTCGCGATTCCTATAAAAGAACCGTACACTACTATAAAGGGACAAATTATTAAGCGATTAAGTGCATCACAAGAGGAGAAAACGCGTCGATTATTAGAATCGGAAGAAATAGGCGATAGAAAGCCTACTCAATTTTTGAGACATTTACAAACACTCGCGGGTACCACTGTACCAAATACAATGCTTCGAACGCTGTGGATCCATCGCCTTCCACACAATGTTCAAGCAATTTTAGCCGCGCAACAAGAGCTTTCATTAGAAAAGCTCGCTGAATTAGCCGATTCGATAATTGAAGTGAATTCGCGAAATCGTCCTATAGTTGCAGAAACTGCAATAAATAGTGCTTCTCTCGACCTACTATTACAAAAGTTTGACCAAGTGGTGACGTCAATGACTGAGAAAATGGGCATAATGCAAGCTCAAATCTCAGAAATTCAAAACAAAAGAAACAATAATCGGTCGGAATATCGCGGTAGATCTCATTCTCGCGGACGATCACAATCTCGCGGAAGAAGTGCATCAAATGGTGTTTGTTGGTATCACGACCGTTTCGGTGATAAAGCGACAAAATGTACGACGCCATGTTCGTATAAACCGGGAAACGAAACGGCCAGTCGTTAATGGCGACAGACGACCTTGGCCCAACTACGTCGCGCCGTATTTTCATCCTTGATTCAGCGACAAAAATGCAATTCCTAGTGGACACTGGTGCGGATTTGTGCGTGTTTCCTCGCGCGTTACTCCGTCAGTCGCGCGAAAAGTCATCTTACGAACTTTCCGCGGCAAACGGTTCAACAATCGCTACCTACGGCACCACTAATATCACGCTCGATTTGGGACTTCGACGAGACTTCCCATGGCGATTCGTGGTCGCGGATGTGACAAAGCCAATAATAGGCGTTGATTTTTTAGCATACTACGACTTGTTGGTAGATGTTAAAAATCGCAAATTAATTGACTCTCTGACGAAAATCGCGGCGGTAGGAAAAGCGGTAAATGAAGAAATGCCAAGTATCAAAACCGTTTCAGGCTCCACGTCGTATCACGAGCTTTTAGCTGCGTTTCCGGAAATTACAAGGCCCGATGGAAGAGCTACAATCAAACACGGTACCGTTCATCACATTAAAACGCAAGACGGACCGCCCGTGGTGCACAAACCGCGACGTTTAGCCCCGGATAGGCAACGTGCCGCAAAAAAGGAATTTGACGCTTATTTAAAGCTCGGTATTGCGAGACCATCGAAAGCTCGATGGGCGTCAGCATTACACATGGTTCCTAAGCATGATGAAGATTGGAGACCATGTGGCGATTACCGAGGTCTCAACGTTGTTACGGAACCTGATTGCTACCCTGTGCGACATATACAAGATTTCGCACACAATCTTGCCGGAAAAACAATATTTTCTGTGTTTGATCTTATGAAAGCGTTTCATCAAATTCCTGTTGCTGATGAAGATATTTGCAAAACTGCCATCATAACTCCGTTCGGTTTGTTCGAATTTCCGTATATGACGTTCGGTTTTCGGAATGCGGCACAAACGTTTCATCGTTTTATCGACGAAGTACTTCGTGGTTTTGATTTCTGTTTCGCCTACATCGATGACATCTTGGTTGCGTCATCGTCAGAAGAAGAGCATAAAGAACATTTGAAAATACTCTTCACGCGTTTACGGGAATACGGAGTAGTGATTAATCCGTCAAAGTGTTTTTTCGGACAGAGTTCAGTGAAGTTTTTGGGATACCTTGTTAGTGGCAGTGGTACTCAACCGCTACCGGAAAAGGTCGAAGCGATTCAATCTTATCCTCAACCAGAAACAATAAAACAACTTCGTCAATATTTAGGTATGTTGAATTTCTACAGGAGATTCATACCTGATGCGGCGAAAATTCAAGCACCGTTGAACGAATTACTGCACGGGAACGTAA
>JUFY01000087.1:3303-39126 GCA_001855655.1 Leptopilina clavipes
CATGTTTTCCCTACCAAATCGTCATTCAATAAAATCGATAGACATAGAGAAATTTGAGCAGTTAACGAAAGTTTTAATACGTTAAAAGTGTTATTAAGTCTCAAGAAAAGACTACACTGAATACAATTCAATTTGCAATAATTATATTTTAAAAACGCGAAAAGTGAATAAATAATACGTAGTCGAGAAAATAATAATTGAGAAAAGAATAATTTAAAATGATAATTGAATAAATAAAAAGAAAAGAATACTCAATTAAGTTTATAAAAGATTTAATTGAAGATAAATAATTAATAAACGCAAAATATAGATGAGATGAAATTCTTAATAAAAGAAATCGAAATAAATTAATTTAAATAAACGAATTTATTTAATCAAAGAATCAAATAAAATATTTTCATTGAAATGTCTGGATATTTCAACGTTTGAAGTCTAAATCATCAATTTAAGTATTTATTTAAACAATTCTAAGTAAAATATCAACTAGTGAACGTACCCAGTTGGCACCGGGAAGTCTAAAAGACTTTTTTTGTCCGTGGACATTCTGGGACAACGATGAGATTGTCCCGAAGACATCTTTTGAACGTGTAACGTCTTATTTCTCTAACATTTATCTTAATCTTTTTCTTAGTTCATAATAAATTTCTGTTTATGAAAAATTTTCTAATTTAAAAATTAAAAAAAAATTGGGCAAGTGCGAGTTGCACTCGCACTGAGATGGCGGGTTCCGTACACCAATATTATTTGGTATACTACGTTTTATTTTTTAGGCTTACTTTTTTATTTAAATTTTACCATTGCACATCAAATAATGCAAAATTTATAAAAATAATTTAAAAAAAAATTATTTTTCAACTTTTTTTTTAATTATACCTATGTTTTGTGCTGTTAGTGTAAAAATGTATTAGTATAACAAAATTTAGCATTTCAGGTCAAATAATTTAGAGTTTAGGAAAAAAATTTATTTTTTCAAAAATTAAAAAAAAAGAAAAAAAATTTATTTTTTTCAAAAATTTGAACTATATTTTCTGTAATCAGCCAGTAAAAATACACTAGTATACCAATTTTCAGCTATCTAGGTCAAATAATATAGAAGTTAGAGGAAAAAAACTTTTTTTCAAAATTTTTTTAGTTTTTCCTTTACAATGTTATGGCCATTAATACATATCATGTTCTCTATATTTTTCCTGTAATATTAGCGGAAAAATACACCAGAATGACAAATTTTAGCTCTTCATGTTAAGTAGCTTGTGTTTCGCGACATGTTAATCTCATATTCATTGCACTACATTATCACTAAAATAATGTTAAAACTTAACAAATATTGTTGAAAATTTACAAGTAGTGCTCAGAAGACTATTCCTATGTGAAATGTTATTAGTGACAGTATTTTTTTAAATGTTAAAGTTAAGTTTGGAAGCTTAACCTCAATATCGTGACACGTTATACCACTATATAAACATACACAACTAAATATTAAACACATTTGAAACAATCAAGAAATCGTCTTGAATTTCACATTCTTTTTACTTTTTCACAAGACAATGCGTCTATAAACATCTTTTGAAAAATGGAGTAAGATGACACATTTAAATATCTTACTAATTGCAAGAAATATCACACGACTTAACAATAAAACATTTTGTTTTATGGTGCCACAAGGTGATGCGATCATATACACCTTGCACTAAGGCAACTTTCATTTCTTCTTATTTCAAATAGATTACAGTCATTTACATTGCATACAGAAAAGAAGTAAGGGTATGTAAAACTATTAGATCACCATTAATTAAGTGTGTTTAATATTTGATTACAATTATTCAATTCATTATTGTCTTATCAAAATGGAGATCAAAATCAACTATGGACAAATGGGATGAAACTATAAATCGGGGTGAATTTCCTAAATTAGAAGACCTCACCGACTTTTTGTATAGAACTGCAGCTCGCTTATCTAAACGAAAACATGATGAATCATCCACTTTAAATCATTATGCTCAGGGTCCCTCTATCCCTAAAAAACAAAAATTTAATTTCAAATGCCACGTGTTAATGACTACTAATTCAAAAAATTGTCCTATTTGTAACGAATCACACATGTTATTTAGGTGCAATAAATTTTTAGCTTTATCTGTCAAAGAACGTTTCAAGATTGTTAAAGAAGCATCTTTGTGCTCTAATTGCCTGCGCAATCATAAGAGTAAAGATTGTAAATTTGGAAATTGTAAAAAATGTAACAAGAAACATAACACGTTATTGCATTTCACTAAATCAGAAAAATCGGGAAAATCAGAAACATCAAATAAAGATAAATCCAAAAGTTTATGACAATCAAAGGTTTCTAACATTTGTTTAACTTCTTTTACTACTCCTCCGTCTTTTCAAATTATGACAAGTGCCATAGTTAAAGTGTACGATGTTAAAAACAACCCAAAAAATGGAAGAGTTTTACTTGATACATGTGCTACTGCAAATTTTGTAACGTCGCGTTTTGCAAAAAAATTACAGCTTCCAGAATTTAAATGCTCGTTTAATATAGGTGCTTTAAACAATCTTTCTACAACAGTAAATAGTATGGTCAAAATAACATTTAAATCCATTCATAACGAATACAAAAAAGTTCTTGACTTTTTAATTGTTCCAAACATTGCAAACTTAATTCCCAATGAAAAAATACCGCGAGAAAGATTTCAAATACCGAAAGGTATTTTACTTGCAGATTCTAATTTTCATATACCAGCTCCGATAGACATGCTTATCGGAACAGGAGCAACTTTGTCCTTATTTCAAATAGGTTCCATTAATTTATCAGAAAATAACAATGATCTGTATTTACAAAAAACACGATTGGTTTGGATAATTGGAGGTGGTTTAACTTTCTTAAAATTTCCTGGAACACGTAAACATTCTAATTGTTTATTGACAGATTAAGAAACTCGAATAGAAAAGTTTTTGTCAATTGAAGAATTGACTAATAAAACAAACTTTTCTTAGGAAGAAATAGATTGTGAAACACACTTTACACAAAATGTAACACGAGATTCATCTAGTAGATTCATCGTAGCGTTACCATTCAAAACATCTCCAAACACGTTAGGAGACTACAAACACAACGCGTTAAAAAGATTACACAGTTTACTAAAAAAATTCGAAAATAATCCCGAATTAAAGATTCAATATACGGCAGTATTACAAGATTATCATGATTTAAAACACATGACTTTAATAAAATCTCAAGAATCTGATGGTTTTTATTTACCCCATCATGGAGTTATTAAATCTTCTAGCAATACTACAAAATTAAGAGTAGTTTTTGATGCCTCAGCAAAAACTAGTTCGGGCGTATCATTGAATAACGTTTTAATGATTGGTCCGACTATTCAAGATAATCTTTTTATTCTGTTAATTCGTTTCCAATTTCACGTTTATGTATTGCTAGCAGATATTGAGAAAATGTACAGGCAATTTTGAATTCGGGAAGAAGATCGCAAATATCAAAAAGTTCTATGGATTGAAAACAATCAACTTAAAGAATACCGTTTAAATACTGTGACTTTTGGATTAGCCCCTGCTTCATTTTTAGCCATTCGATGTTTACACAAATTAGCTGAAGAGGAAGTCATAATTTCCCACTAGCTGCCAAATTATTAATACAAGATTTATACGTAGATAATTTGATAACTGGTGCTGCTACAATTACAGAAGCTCAAGAAATCTATAACCAACTGACTGCTCTTTTAAATAAAGCTTGTTTAACTTTACGACAGTGGGCTTCCAATGAACCTGCTATACTTGTAAATGTAGATGAAAAATGCCTTGATAACGAATTCAAATTAAACAAGAATTGCATGCTCAAAACTCTTGGGATATTTTGGAAAGCTAAAGAAGATATTTTTGTTTATTCAATGAAAGTTCCCGACATACCTTAAAAATCAGTAAACGCATCATTTTATCGGAAATCGCCAAATTATTCGATCCTTTAGGTCTTTTAGGTCCCGTGATTCTTTATGCAAAATTAATTATGCCAGAGTTTTGGATGTCAAAAGTTACATGGGATGAGTCCGTACCTTCATCAATTCATTATAACTGGTCAAATTTTTGTAACCAATTAAGTTCGATAAATTCCGTATTTTTTAAACGAAATGTCCTAACTAGCAATTCTAACGATATTCAGTTACATGGTTTTTGTGACGCCAGTGAAAAGGGCTATGGTGCATGTTTATATATTCGAAGCAATAACAGTCAAGGAGAATGTCAAATTTCACTTTTATGTTCTAAATCACGTGTTGCTCCTTTGAAAAAGATTAGTATTCCGAGATTAGAATTATGTGGGGCCCTATTATTAACAAATTTATATAAAAAGGTTATAGAATCTTTGCATTTAAAAATAAACGTCGTGACTTTTTGGACTGATTCAGAAGTTGTTTTACATTGGTTACATTCTCATCCCAGTTTCTTAAAAACATTTGTCTCAAATAGAGTTTCTGAAATACAAAATGATACAAATGTTAATCAATGGCGTCACGTTCGTTCAAAGGATAATCCCGCCGACAAATTATCACGTGGCCAATTACCTAATGATTTCGTAAAAAATAAACTATGGATCAAGAGTCCAAATTGGATGGTTCTAAATGATCAATTCTGGCCCAAACTCAAACCTGAAATTAATAAAAATTCAGTACCTGAAACAAAAAGTTTAATTTGTCTTGATATTAACATTGAAATCGATTTTTTGAAAAGGTTTTCGTCATTCGTAAAGTAAAAGGGAATTATTGCACTTTGTTATAGATTTCTTGCAGAATATCGACAATATAAAGGCAGTTTAAAAACAGTTGAATTACAACATGCTGAAAATATTGTTATTAAATTGATTCTACATTCTCATTTTCCCAAGGACATTCATAACCTAAAAAATGGGGGTTGTCTAAACAAAGAAAGCCAACTTCACAAATTAGATCCTTTTCTTGATGAAAAAGGTATGTTGCGAGTCGGTGGTCGATTAAAAAATTCTAATATTAGTTTTGACAAAAAACATCCAATAATATTACCAAAATCAAATTTTGTTACTGATCTTATAATCACTTGTTATCATCATGCTTGTTTACACGCAGGAACTCAAACCACGCTGTACAATATACGTCAAAAGTATTGGCCAATAGATGGTCGCAATCAAATAAAAAAAATTATTAGAAAATGCGTGATTTGTTTCCATGCAAAGCCAAAATTAATTGATTATTAAATGGAAAATTTGCCTAGTCCCCGCGTTATAAAAACTAGACCATTTGATCGTGTTGGAATCGATTATTGTGGTCCATTTTATATTAAAGAACGAAAATACAGAAATTTGAAAAAGGTAAAAATTTATGTTGCTGTTTTTGTTTGTATGGTTGTTAAAGCAATTCACATTGAGACAGTAGGTGATTTAAGCACTGAAGCATTTTTGGGAGCGTTAAAACGTTTTGTTGCACGACGCGGCAAACCTCAGGAAATATATTGTAATAACGCAACTAATTTTAAAGGTACAAAAAATGAACTTACTGAATTACATATTCTTCTCAAATCACAGGAACTAAAGGATAGAGTTTTTTGTTTCACGAATAATAACAATATTGAGTTTCATTTTATTCCACCCTCATCCCCTCATTTTGGAGGATTATGGGAGGCTGGAGTAAAATCTTTCAAACATCATTTCAAAAGAGTAGCTTCAAATTCATTATTCACATTTGAAGAGTTTTACACGCTTTCTACTGAAATCGAATCAATTCTTAACTCAAGACCTTTAGTTCCTATATCATCAGATATTAATGATATTTCTGTTTTGACTCCTGGACACTTTTTAATTGGTGATTCACTAATAAGTTTACCTGAATCTTATTTCTTATCGATAGCATCGAATAGACTATCGTCCTGGCAATTAATTACACAGGTCCGTCAACATTTTTGGAAAAGATGGAGTCTGGAGTATTTAAATCAACTAAACATTCGTCATAAATGGAACAAAGGTTCAACCAATCCACAATTGGGAATGTTAGTTTTATTAAAGGAGGATAACGTTCCATGTATGCAATGGCCTTTGGCAAGGATTCATCAACTTCATTCAGGAAATGATGGTGTAGTACGAAGTGTAACTTTGAAAATTGGTGATAGTTTATTAAAAAGACCGACAAAAAAATGAGCTATTTTGCCAATATATGATCAAAATAATGAAAAGTGAATGTTGATAGTAAACTCTCAACGGGGGGAGTATGTTTAAAACTACACAAAAACAAAGACCCTAATTTTATAATTATAGTTAATAATTGTCTTAAAGAATAATATAATGTTTAGTTATTAACAATCGTTTTTTGTCATTTTTTATATGATCTCTTATACTCAATTTACTACGTATTTTCTTTACTTTTAAATAATCTTTTAAAATATTATAAGTCTCTATCTTTGAATTAGTATTTGTATCGATATTGTTTAAGTATTATTTTCTTGGAAATCAGATTGAGACCACACATTTTGAAGTCACAAAGAACTTTCGTTGCTCCAATAGCTTTTTATTTATGTTATCCCTTCTATGATGAAAACCTTCGTTCAAGTTGCCACTCTTGGAGCACAAAAGACTTTATATCATTAGCCAAAAAACTGTCTCTGAATTAACATGTATTCTCTTAACTTGTAAAAATATTGTAAATCTGAAGTATTTTTGTTCAAATAAAAGAAATTTCTTATTGGAGTAAAATTCAATGAGAAAACACTTATAGTGTCACAAATAAACACTATGGAATCCTACGTGGGATCCCATATGGTTTCCTATGTGGGGATTTACATGGGATTTTACTTGGGAATTCACTTAAAAATGAAATTATGTGAATTCCCAAGTTAAATTCCCATTAAAATCCCAAGTAAAATCCCATGTAAGTCCCCACATAGAAAACCATATGGAATTCTATGTTGGATCCCATATGGTTTTCCTTAGTATTGATTACTGTAGCTCTTATACTTTTACCGCTAGGTGGCGAAAAATACCGAATGAACGGTTTTTAAATAACTGCAGGTAATATTGACAGCCATTAGTTATTATTTATCAATACATTCCTAATTAAAATCTTTTCAGCTTTTAACTCAATAATACGAAGAATTCGTAAAGTATTTTGTTAAAACTATTATATCATTTTTCAAATATACTTTGTCGTATAAAACCATATGCGCGTTAATAACATTGAGGTTTTTGGTCGTTTGGAAGCAGGTTTAAATTTATTTCATAAGTTTCGTTATTTCCAGACAGCGTGTAATAAGCGAGTTAAAAAATAAATTTCACCATTATCTCATTAGTGCAAAAACAATATAGAAACCGGATAGAGGTATATTAGATTTTTGCACATGAGTTTTATATTATACAGATACAAACCACCAAAAATTTCGAAGGATCCAAATAGAACCATATAAAAAAATTTCTATACACGCCAACACAGAATATAAATAGAACCATATAAAAAAATTTCTATACACGCCAACACAGAATATATTTAAAATCCGAATAGAACCCAAGTAGCACGTAATATTACTGTGATATTACATATAATTTTAGTAATGTTACTTGTAATATTACAGTAATATTAAAATATCCGCCTCAAGGTAATATTACAGGTAATATTCAGTAATATTACGTGCTACTTGGGCCTATATAGATATTTTCCTTTATTTTGTTCAGTTTTCTGAGATGCATATTTCGACCCATTATTCACAATTCTACAGTCATTTTATCCAGGGATATTAATGTTTCAAAAATCAAAGAAATGTTTAAACATTTGCATATTATACCGGGTGTTTAAAAAGTATGGAAACGGTTAAATATTTAAAACTGTTGGAATTTAAAAAAAAAGCAGAACAAAAAGTATCAAGTTTTATTTTATTTATTTTTACACTTATAACTTTTTGTTTCAATTCTTTTTTCAAAAATTTCAACAGTTTTTAATATTATTCCCTTTCCATACTTTTTGAACACCTCGTGTATATTATTCAACTTGTAGATAATTAAAAACCAACTTTAATTTCTGTGAGGAAGCAAACTGTTGATAAAATGATGACAAAAAATGATCTATAATATAACTTAGCAGCAGTTAAATCCTAGAAAACGATACTTGTATCCTTTTCTATCGCAAGCATTACGTTCGCAAAGCTATTGTGCTTAGGGCTACAAAATATTAACATTTGGTTGCACTGTCTTTTTTCATTTCTCTCTACAATGAAAATTCACGAAGAAATTACATAAATGTTAAAAAGTTTAAAAGAATATTAATTACTATATGTATAGGTACAATATTATTATATTTTCTTTACAGGTTTATCGCAGCATCTAGACCTTGACTATAAAGACCAGTACATGCTTCTAATGTTCAGAAACATGCCTAGTGAAAAAATAATATGAAATAATAATTAATTTTTCAAAAATGGATAACACGCTAAACATAAATCCACTAGAAACAGTGCAGTTCATATCCATCTTTAGTTACTTGAACGCACTCAGTGATTTCTTATTTCTTGAAAATTATTTAGCGGAAGATGATCAAAATAAACAAATCCCAGTGGTCAATGCACTTTACACATATTTAGAAAACAATCGTGCTAATCAAATAATGAGAGACAAACTGGTTAGAAAATTATTACAAGGCAGTGACCTACATGGAGAGAACATTGATGAAAACTTGGATGAATCTTTTGTAAATGGAATGTTTGAATACATAATTAGTTCCCTTGTATTTGACAAATATGGGAATATTTATGGCTTTTTAGCAGATGTTGTTCGCGAAACTAAAACTGTACAATTAGATTTCTTGTGCAATAAAATATTTGCGAAGCTGTTAAATGAGACATTTGAAAACGAATATGGCCAGAAGTCGACTCTTTCCGTTCTGGCAGTAAGCAGAATATTTAATGATATATTATTGCCACTATTTCCTGAATTTAAAACTGATCTTAGTATATTGTCTTTCGATTACATTTACGCACAGGCGGGTTCAATATTTCTACACACTGGTAGGTCGAATACTGCCTACTACTCCAATTCGCAAAACTTTAATGATACTGTCTTTGATCGAAAAAATTTATTTCAAGGATATGCAGCAACGGGGCATGTATTAAGAAATACATTAAACAACAAGAACATAAGTTTTGTAAGTTTTAAAGATTTTGCCCTACCAGCTCTTTTTTATTACGCTTATCACGATAATGGAGATATAAGGCAAGCCATGTTTGATACAGATTTCTGGAAAGTAGCACTCGATAATCTTTTTTCATATCTAGATATGAATTTTGACAGAATAGTAAACCAATTTAAAAACGACACCAAATATCAAATACACACTGCTTTATCAGAATTCAAGAGTCAGTCGGTGATAGCTAAATCCGTTTTGGAAATTCATTGCAAACACCTTAGCGAAGAAGAAATGAGAATCAACATTAAAGAATACTTATATTTCCCAACACACTCTCAATGTGGAAATAAACATTTGTTACCGAATCTGACTGAACTGTTAATGTACCGGGTGGACAATATTAGTGAAATGTACAAAATACACGATTTGAAATTTGTGCAGGAATCTTTCGGAGAATCTTTGTTAAAATCTTTAAATGAGAGTAATGTAATTATACAATTACTGGCTCCGGATGATAAGGTAATTAATGGTATCTTTCATAACAACACACGAATACCATTTGATTTGTTTCTGTTCTATTATCCTGAAAATTATACTGCAGATTTTTATGCATTAATCAGAGATAATTACATGACAACATTAATTAAGGAGATGGATGATCCTACTAACTTTCAAAAAAAAACTGGACTGACTGTTGATATGTTATTGAGTCATCGATATCACTGAATAAATTTAAAGTCAGTCACGCAAAAGATGGATATATTTTGGAAAAATTTTATGTCCTATAAACAACAAAGGTTGAGATCGTTCTTAAATTTTCAAACTCAGATCTACCACTCGGCGAATGGTGGATGGAATTTGGATTGTCTTTGCTACCGTTTTATTCTTGCATAATACAACCACTAAGCAGAGAAAGAAGAATGAAAACTTTATGCGTAATCGATGAAAACGACACTTTACATCAGTGGAATGAAGATATTGGTACTGAGATAACAAATTCAGATACACAATTTCTCTTGACATCAGTAGGCACAACTTTTATAAATGTACAAGTCCCTTTATCAATTAACCAGAAATATAAAATTGCCACAAAAGAAGAAAATATTAATGCTATTCTAAAAAAATTTGTGTTACATATGGAAGAACCTGGATTCGATCTTACCTTCCTGGTTGCAGAAGATATAATATTAATACAAACTGTCATCAACACTTTAAGACCAAAATTTAACAATTCCTTTATGTATGTAATAAATATGCTGGACAAGATGAAAATCTATAAAACAAGCAATTCTAGAGTCATTGGTTATTATAAAGGAATGCGGTATCAATATATGCGTATAAGAACTGAAAATATTAAGGGCGATACTGGTTTTGGTTATAAATTTACCTATTTATCCCATAATCAGATAGCACAATTGCGAACTGATTATCAATTTAAACAACAAATGTTAGTTTCACTATTAAATTATGCAACAGAAAATGAAAAGGTATACGCTAGAATTAATTTTGAAAATTTGCAAAGTGAAAATTATACAAGTACACATTTACTGCGTGAAATTAACAAGCAGCTTCAGCCTGTAACGGCTAGCGATATGTTTGCGGGACTATCTATAAGTGATTACAATGTTAAAAAATGTGATGTTCAGAGATACATAGAACATGGAGTGTTAGTGGAGTGTCCACGGCTGGCGCGTGCAATGCAAAGAAGATGGAATCTGCATACGTGGTTAAAATTAGCTTTGTCATGGAACGCGAATCTTACAAATGACCAGGTGATGGAAACAATGAACAAATACACATTTCCAGATGATGAGAGCGTTGGTTTGCAATTTGTAAGAGAGTGGATAAATACTACAGATTTAAAAGTTCCTGTGTGGGGCAGACAATATCTAATAAATGACTCGCCCCTTCTTTCTAAATTAAGGTACGAATTTCATCTTGACGACAGTAATTTATCAAAGCTTAATGGTACTTTAAAAATTAATTCACTTTACACAATGAGAGAAAGACAAAAAATTGAAGACGAAATACCCTTGGAGAGTATAATCGACGGCTACAACAATCAAGATGCTCGTTATGTTGCCACATTTGAAGATTACTATGCCATAAGAAATTTTGCAACAACTGGGTATACAAGAATAACAGGAGATACGAGTGAGGCAAAGCTAATGAAAACAGCCTTATATAAATTATCAATAAGACAATCTGACGATCCAGACGAAGAATTTGACCAAACATTATTTAGAGTTGAATCCAGACCTGTAGACATTATTGAAAGGACATTAACTGTAGGAAGACGGATTAGTTTAAAGAAATTTACCACTGCCTTCGTAAGTCAAGAATATGCTGTTAGATTGGCTGCAACTCCAGCTGATGGATTTAGAAATGTTTTGTATGAAATTAAATTCCTCACTACCTATGTGAGAGCAAAGATAAAAAAATCATATTCAACTGAAGAAGATGAAGTAATCCTGTTACCTGGAAGTGAATTTGAGATTGAAAGTCGCCAAGTGGATGAAAGTCGCATTAAAGGATTAGATGATGTTTTAGTTGTAAGACTGAAGTATGTGCACAAAAGTAATGATAAGTTCAATTGGTATAAGAACATTATGAAAGAAATTTCTGTTTTAAACACTGAAAAAAAACTTTAAATATTATAAAATAAGATTCAAACATGTTGACACTGTTAACAGCAAAGTCATGGTTTGAATCAAATCATCATCGACTAATGGTGTATAATCATTTCATGTGTGTCGACTACTGGAATTTTTGTAATGGTGGAAAATTTAAATTATAATTTCTTGATTCCTTTCGATGTTTTTGACCTCAGGAACTTAAAAATGATGTTTTTGAAAAATGTCCAAATGTATGTATGGACTGCTTATTATTAATACTATTACTTTTTTCGATTTTAGTTTTCTTAAAAAGAAGTTTTTTGTCAATATCTTTTAAAAAATGGTTTTAATTTTTAGATGCTTTAAAAATGCATCAATTGACCAATAAAAATATTCTAATTCTTTCATTCCTTCATTTTTTTTAATAATTGCTAAAGAGCCTTAAAAAATAATTTTTAAAATATAAGTTTTTTCCCTTCCCTATGAGGAAGCACAGTGTTTATAAAAAAGAACACAAAACTGTTAAGGTACTACCACTTGACAGCGGTTTTGTAGGTTTTAGGTTTTTTCTACTATAAAATGTTATGTCAAAAAGTAGTATATTGAACAAAATCACCCCCTGATTGAAAGTCGACAAAAAATAATAATCTACAACTGATGAAATAATCAAATTACTGTAGACAAGTATTATCGTTTGTTAGAGATTTCATCATTTATTAAAATTATTATTGAAACAATGTTACATAAAACTGCAGATATAAATAAATCTAAAAGACAGAATAGCAATACTTTGTATCGAGAAATAAATGTGTTTGCATAAAATTGAAATTAATTTAATGCAGTAGACGTAAGAACTGCAACACCTCTTTCGTAAAAACTGTGTGGATCTTGACTTGGTGCAATATTTAAGTCTACTGTAAATAATAATTCCGTTCTGGTGCTGTTTAAATAAACTGGTAGTGTCAATTTTCCTTTTTTAGTTTCCTCGTTCGAGGAGCGAATCCATCGCAGCATAGTTACAGGTAAGTCTGTCATAATTGTGGATGTGAGATACAATTGATTATCCTTGCAGTGTGCTCCTTGCAATTTGAGCCCAGTGACTGCAAAAGAGCAATCATCAGTTGCCAAGTTATCACCATCTCCGATCATAACATCCAAATGGAGTTCCTCCAGAGACCAACTATTAGCTTGAGCTATGCATTGTCTAGTAGCCGTTATATATGCTTCTGGATTTAATAATCCACCCAGCCAAACAGGAAAACTCTGTAATTATAGTTAGAAATTCAAAATTACCCGTTACGAACTCAATTGGTATTTTTTCCCTTATTAATTATAATTGCTTACGGGGAAAATGTACTTTAGATTTATCGATACGAACATACCTTAATTTCTTTTGCTCCACCTTGTGACACTAGTCTTGAAACTTCTTGCAACTGAGACACTCTATGGCTAAAGTCTGTAATCCATTGAATTACAGTGCATCCTCTTGGAACCGTATACCTTCTCCAACCACTGGGTAAAATGCCTTTTATCAGTTCAGACAGTATAGTACGGTGATAGTTCGTTTGCTTCTTTTCACCCTATAATAAATAGAAAATTCTCAGGATTATTCTTGGATCACGTTTTAAATTGGACTATTAAGTATAAAACCCTCATTGCGACCAATAGATAAATTCATTAGAATCACTAGTTACCTGGCAAATGAGTACGACGTCCTCTAAATCGTGAATAACATCTTGAAGCAATTTTGAGCCACTATTGACCTCGCGCTCGAAATATCTGTATAAGGGATCTTTAATGTTTTCAACAGTTCGTTTCAAAATAGCTAAGTTTTTGGGAAGCAGTTGTAACCAAGTCGTGGCCGAGTTGTGCAAAGTTCTCATCCATGAAGGGCGACCGTCGCCTTCTGCTTCTCCGGGTATGTCTAACGATTCATCATTGGAGTACGCTAATTCATCCTCATCTTCCAATTGCTGCATTTTCAAAAGTTTTGAAACGAGATCCGTTCCCCTGGTTGTCAGCAATACTTTTTCTGCATTGTTCGGCAAACCAAGCCAAGAAGGAGTTTGACGATCGGAGAGCAATTCGATCCACTTTAAGAAGTGGTCCCGCCTGGTACCATCTGGCATTGTAATGTGGCGTTGATTGCTCTGAACGCCATCGACATTGGCGACAAGCGCAAAGTCAGCTTCAAATGAACGCGGTGTGAATAGTTTGCGCAAAAACGAAGCCAGCAAACGTTGATCGAAGTCGTTGTCAATCTTTCCGCCATAAATGCACTGAGACAAGAGCGTGACCAAAGCATCCCAAGGGACTTTCTCTGGTGGCAGATTGGTTCTACCCATCGCTGTTGTTTCTATCCAGGTGTCTAAGGTATCACAAGCAACTCGTAGATCACTCTCGTTGAACTCGTAGTACTTGGCCCATCCAAGAGGCACGTACCGCAGTCTCTCCTGAACAATGGCATGGAACCAAGCCAGCAAGAAGTACAATCTTGCTCTCTCACTGGGTACTTTCATCATTCGCGAAGCTGGTACTGTGCTGAAAGTGCGTAACAAATTCGCTCTGATACCTGGCGGAGGCTCATAAACGAATATGCGACCTGCTCTTAACAAATTAACAGGTACTTTGGGATTTATTTCCATAGTGAGGAATAGTCGGAAACTCGTGTGCGGTTGTAAGCTGTGCAACTTCTTCTCCAACTGAACCAGCCACTGAGGTGCGAGATGCACATTTTTCAACAGCACCCATCTACCAGCTTTCACAGCCATATTGATAGCTCTGTCAGCTTGATGGAACCCTTCCGCCGAACCAATAGCAATACTTGCAATTTGCTTTCCCAATTCCGCCGCTAAATCGTCAACTCTGCCAGATGCATCATAACCAGGAACTGAACACAACAAAGCTGGGACTGTTGCCTTCAACTGATTCTCAACAACGGAGCCAAAGTCCAACTCAATTTCAGCCTCGGCCATGAATGTTTCCCCTAATGCGGAGCTGACAAATAACGCAGTCGCAGCAATCACTCTGTCCGGTCTGAAGGCTTGAATAACAAGCAAGTGGTACATAGCTACCCCTATTGCCGACAGAGGCTTCTCCTCCTCCCAGAGTTTGGGAACGCATGTTTCTGGGGTGGGGCACTGCAGCCACTTATTGAATTCACTGTTCTCTTGAATGACGTCAGCAAGGTTCTTAAAGGCCGGAATTCTCAAGCTCAATCTAACCATCGCCTCCTGTTGTTCCGAACCGAGGCAAAGAACCGGTTGTCCGCGAATACTGAGTACACCCTCTTTGCCCCGTAGGAAGAAGGCAAATTCATTGTCGTACGTCGATTCAGAGGCGATCCCCTTCAAATGAATGCGGCACAACAGAAGAGCAAAAGTCAACCTATCCGTGTGTAGCATACCTCTAGCCACGCGCTCGTAACAGGCAGAAAACAGATCGTTTGTTATCACGGAAAGTCTTTGTGTGTAATCCGTTAAGGCAGCCAGCTTTTCATTTTGCGAGAGCACTGACGTGAATATGTCCAAGAACATCTTCAAGGAGTATTGATAGAGGAAATGGATTTGATTTAAACTGTCCATAGTGAAGTAAATATTTGAACAGGCTTGAGAAAGTGGCATGTACTGTTGAGACACAGTTTCAATTTCTGCAATAACTTTATCCGTTTCTTCAACTTTCTTGCTAATGTCGGCGGCTTCTTGCTTTAATGTTTCCAATGTTGTGATAACCGAATCGTCGTCCAAAATTTTGCCCTTTGCGTCGTTCAGCGCTTGAAGTAATGACTTCTCCAATTGTCTCAATCTAAGATGGAATTCTCCCTGTAATTTCAGCAAGTCAGATCTCTTTTCATCAATGTCGGGTCGTTCTGCTTTAAGCACTTGATTAAGGCATTGACTCTGCAAGGAACTTCGTGTGACTGTAAAGTTGACGAAAGTAACACGGGAACATATATCGGGGGGAAATTCAACAGTTGGATCCCTCGTCGAAAGAAAGATGACAAAGGATGGCGACAGATCGATGTCTTGATCGCCGAGTGTAATTAAAACTCGACCACCGGTTCGTCTTAATTCTCTATTTAAAACTGGATTCAAAACGGGGTCGTAGTTTTCAACATCTTGTACTAGTAGAGGATTGCCAAATCTTAAAGCGCTCTCCAAGTTTTTCCTAAACGAATCGTCCAGGAAGCTGGTTTTTGTGATTTTACGTTCTTTGAATTCATTCATTATGAATTCGGTCGCTTGTCCCGAAGGATCGATAATTAACGGGTACCTATTAAATCGATTCAACATAATAGCATTTTCTGTGCACAGGTCGTCAGTCGGTAATGCGTTCGCTTGCCAGCGTAAGCGCTCATCAGGATTGGATAAATATTCAGTTCGTGCGATATCGGGTCTGAATTGAATATTCGCATGCTGCAAGTGTTGACACCAAGTGGTAAACAGATTTTGACGGTACTGCAAAAGAATTAATTAATTAAAATAAAATTGGTAACAGTTACAAAAAGTAAATTTATACGTACATGTTGATCAAAGTATCCAGCGTATGCAAGGAATGCGGATGAAAGAAGAACATCGCCTATTATTGTTGACATTTGACTTCTGAATGTTTCACTTGTTGTCTCCCATCTTTCCCTTTCAATCACTAACGACTTTAGTAATGCGATAGAGCGATCAACTTTTCCTTGCACATTTTCCAAATCCGTTTTTATAGCTTGCGCTTGTGAAATCAATTGTGCATATTCCTCCTTATAAGACGCAATACTTTGTTCCAGTTGCGCAATCAAATTTTTCACTTCCTCGCCTTTCAACTTATTTGTTTCGGCCTGACATTCAAGAGAATGCAGTTCATCTCGCAATGGTTCGACTCGTTTCAACATGTCAGCATATTCAATCTAAACAATCGGTATTTTAAAATCAAATAATTCTTTTTTTTATAGACAGGACGTTTCGATATTGTTTTCTTAATTTACTGCAAGTCTCTATTTTTAATTCAAAAAAATCATGTTATAAAACTATTACATCTATCAATTACAGCAAACGTATTATTTTTATTTACAAGATTAAAGGATTTTATTGAAACAATTATTATTGTTGTTACCTGTGCTATTGCCCATTTCACCATAGGACCACAAGCCATACTGGCACGATTTACTTTTTCAAAATTGTAATCTGGATTGCAAAGATAACGACTTTTCATTTTCTCCCTAACTTCATCACTGCAGAAAAAAAACTTGCATTAATAAAAAATAATCTAAATTTTACAAAAAATTTAAAAACAACTTTTTCTTCTATGATGAACATTAAAATTTTTCTAAACAATTCAAAAGTTTAAACTCTTGATTACAAATCTTTCAAGTTTCAGAAAACAAAATTTATAAGCACACAAAACAAAAAAAATGTTTTAAAACAACTTTCTTTAGTTCCAAAAACCAAAACCACATTTCAAGTTGAAAAATAGAAATTTTTAAACATACAGTAAAAATATGACATTGAAGCTATTATCGCGAAATTAATAAGAAAATATTTTGATGATAAGTTTGTAGAAAGATAAGTGACTTACGTAATATCGTCTGTACTAAAGTTGGAAACAATAGTATTAATGAAATTGTCCCTCATGATAACAGCTCGAATGGACTTCCAGTCACTTGCGTTTTCGCCCAGCAATAGACAGATTGATTCTAAAGCAAGTTTGACAACTGCGGGAGGATTCGCCATAGATCTGACTTCTACCAAATGTTGTTTCTTTATCGATTTTACAGCTGAAAAATAAAGGAAGATAAATGATAATAATTGGAAAAAAAATTCAAGTTGAACGTTTTTGTTTTGTTAGGTAAAAATGAATTTGATTATTAATTTGCATCCTCAATATTCTGCCTTATAATTATTTATTGACATACCATTTTGTGCGTCAATTACAGCTGGTTCTACTTGTGCTAAATCTGCCATTACGTCTTCTCGTTTCTGATCGATAGCAACCGTTTGAATAGCTAATTGCTGCTGAATCTCTTGACTTTGAACTTTTTTCTTCTCTGCTTCTTGTTGATCTTTAACCATTTGTCTCAGTTTTGCATTTGCTGCATCATTTTTCGCTTGTAGTTCCTAAAAATGAACAAATGGGGAAAACATTTCAAGTCAGATTTTGAGAATTAAAAATTTCGCATTTCAATTTGGTGAACGATTTCTTAAAAATTTACTGGATTCATTTAAAATTTGTTACTCGGGAGTTTACTAGACACAAATCTAAAGTTGAATTTAAAAAAAAGTAAAAGTTGCAAGCAAATGTCAAGTTGGTTTTGTGATTGAATAATTTATTGAATAATTTCTTTATGAAATGTACTGCATCTTACCTGAGATTTAACAGCTAAACTTTTCTGCATTTCTTCAACTTGTTCGACAGTTTCAGCAATTTTGCTTAAACCTACATTTAAATGCAACTGTTGCTCCTCCAAATCGCTTCGTTTTTCCCGATAAAGTTTAACGAAATGATTAATAAAATCTAGATAATGTCTCGGTGTAATGGCCATTGTCCTGCTGCCTCTCTTCGCCAACCTCGTATTGGCCTTATGCAACGTTTGGTGCACGTAAACAAAGGCGTTTATGACGGCATCCCTATGAGACGGTTGAGCCGTAATTAAGGAGCAAGCTGACGGGAAAAAGTCTGGACATCTCCAAGACGGTCTCTCCAGATCAATTCGATTTGTGAATTCTTTCCCTACTTGGAAGAGAGCATTGTCGGACCAATCTCCAAACCAGTTCAACACACATCGGTTAAACAAGGCTGGTGATGTTGCAGCTCTGTCTTTCAGTCCATCGGTGTTTGGGTTCATCGTAAACACGACGTGTAAATTTTTCATCACTTGTCCAGTGAACCATTTGTATAGTTCTTCGTTCGAGTCGAGCATAAGGCCCTCCCTCTGTGCGCCCTCTTTGCATTGAGTCATCAGTGTTGTGTACTCGTCGCCTTCAAACAAACCCGGAACTTCTCCATTCGCCAGCAGTGTATTCATTCGTTCCAAAAAGCCAGAATCGAGGACATTTGACTCGTCTAAAATGAAGGCTATTTTTTCATCCTTGCAACCAGATCGCCTCAGTACTTGACGTAAATCCTCGTCGAAATCTTCACCAGTATACTTATTATGCACCTATGGGGGATAAAAAATTCCATTTTAGGTTACTACTTAAAAATGGAATGAACAATTCTTATACCTTTATTTGGAAAATAGAGAGTCCATTCATCCAGGCAACAAATCTTGATAAGGTGGTTTTTCCAGCTCCTGAGACTCCGATAAGCAGCAAGTGTCCCTGAGGCTGTCGGAATATTCTGTCAATTCTTAAAACGTGCTCCAATACTTCATCGAAGAGCACTAGCGGAACATCCAATTCCTCTTCATAGAAAACCTTAAGTCTTGCCCTAACGTAATCCCTCAGTTCCTGTCTGTTCACTGGAACGTAATCTTTGGAAAGCCAGTTGCTGTAGAGAATTGGCCTTGAAAGTGCTTTCTCTTTATCAACGCCAATAAAATGTTTCATGGCCACAAAGTCAATATTTTTATTAGTCCAAGCTCGTTCAGTATCATCAACCAGTCTGTCTTGGAACAAGCGCAAAGCCTCATGCGCCCATAAACGTACTAATCCTTCCACGGAAAGGTTATCCAATGGCCTGATCGCTTCGCAAATACCACGAACCCATCGTGTCATTTCACGAGGAGAATAAACATAATGTGGCTGCATGTCTTGAGTGAATCTCTCTTGAGAGGCCAGATAAAACTCCACCATTGCATTCGTAAGAGATTCAGAGAATCCTCTCAGTGATGGTGTCAATCTGACAAATGAAAAATTGTACATAATATTATAATCGTCTATTTAGTAAACTAAACTTGGCTTACCTGAGCATTGCACGTGTAAATGTTCCATAAATCTGCTTAAGTGATGTTTCTCCTGGATAATCAACGTATATCACTGGTACGTGGCGCAAAAATCTGTGACTCAAAGGCTTTCTTCCGGGATCAGTAGGCGGATTACAAGCGCCCACAAACTGAATTCTTTCCAAAGTCACCCACGTTTGATCACTCGTACGATAGAATCCCTTGTGCTCTACTAATTGCCTCAAAAATGAAATAACTCTCTGCGTACCGTAATTATCCATATCAGGCAAGTTTATTTCATCGCAAAACAGCACAAGCCATTTGCCAAGTTGCACTGGCGATAGAACGACTCCATTGGACGTTTTACGGTATTCACAGTAGTGATCAAATGTTTTTAACAGTAATTCCGGAGTCGTTGCAGAGGAGAAATTCAAGCCAACAACTTCCATGTCTGGAAGGGCGCGTAGGGCCGAGAACAGAGTCATTGTCTTACCAGAACCCGGAGGACCACAAAGTACTGCAAAGGAGAAAGAGAACTGGATTAATTAAAAGCGGTATTTAACGAATTTGATCTTCTACTGACACGAAATATACGAACCAAGTGGTTTGTGCTCAGCCAACCAGGTGTACAGCAGACTTTCATGTCTCACAGTGTCCAAGGTGGGAACAACTATGTCTGGACTTGCCACTTTATGCGTTTCTACTTCAATCTGGGGCACCTTGTTACTCCACAGCAGCCATTCACCATGTATATTCACTTCAAAGTCTATAATGGGAACATTGCTCAGGGTCGGTAAAGGAACGGTGGTAATGGATCTGATGAAATCTCCGACATCGGACCTAACTTTCAATTTAGCGTCGCCGGCGAAACTCCAAAGTAAAGCATAAACGAGACATTTGGGCATGTAGCGCTCCAGTTGCTCACTCGGTAATGGAAAGTCGATGTGAGCATGATTGTACAGCAAGACGTTGCGAACAGCTTGATTCAGCATTGAAAATAGAGAACTGAGAGCACGTAGTCTCGTGAAATCCATTATGTGCTCTTGCCGCATCGCATATTCCATGCATTTAACTACTAATCCGTCCGGCGCGAAGTAGCTTTGTAAAATGCAAGCCACCTCCCGTTGAACGGAAAGAGCAGGAGACAAGGAATCCTCCTTATCTGCAGCCTTCTTACTTACATTCTCTTCATCTCCGTCTTCCAGTGGAATGTTTCTCAGTCTCAGCATGTAGTTCTCGAAAATCATTTCAGTGGACAGTACGTCCTCCGAGAACCAGACCATGCCACATCTCGAGACGGTAGCAAGAGTTGCGTACTTGAGGTCTTGCACTTCGAACATGACTCTCACATTTGGAGGCAGACTGAGGCGTTCGCCGTTCGGAAGTGTCAAAAGTTTATTGTCGTCGAGTACCGAATTGAGATTCTCAACCCATTCTGGATCCACATCTCCGTCAAAAATGATCCACTGTCTCTTGTTGATTTCGCCCCTAACATTGTCTATGATTTTTCTGAGAATGTGTGTAAACAATCCATCGGTCCATTCTCGAGTGTTTGGATCAAGCACTCCGTACAATGTCTCCTTGCTGATTGCTTTTGGATCAATCACATGGGCCACTCCTTCGACTCCTTCGAACCGTTCCAAGGCTTTCAACAAAACTTTCCACGCCATACTTTTTCCAGAGCCACTTGGTCCGACCATCATTAAACCATGATTCAGATTACAAATTTGGTACAATTGGAGGACCTAAAAATGAGAAATTATAAAAGTGCATAAGTGGAAAAAGTCATTTACACTGAGTTGACAAACGTGCAATCAGCCAGACAATTAGACACACTAAGAAACGATAGAAGAGTCCATTGGACATTGTATTTGATAGCCTCTCACCTTTTGAACCCAAGTCACACCGATCACCTCCTTGGCGTGCAAAATGCAAATAAACAATGAATTACCATATAAAAAAAAGTCATGTGCATATTACACTCGCTCAACTGGGGTTCCGTTCACGACTGTTTAAAATTGTATAAAAGGAGTAAAAAGGCGCCGTAATACAAATATTCAATGTTTTCCTTCAAAAGAATTTCAACTTTTTTCCTTAGAACGATTTTAAAATCAAACCTAATTCGGTTCGTTATATTTTTCATGTTATCTGCACATGTGTACAGTGGCGTGCAGCGATGCCTTTCCTTAGAAAAGGCACTTCAATTAGTGTGCATCACTGCACATGTTTGTACCTAATTCAAGCCCAATAGGTTCAAGTTTCTGCAAGTTATAAATGGAAAACCAATTTTCGCGAATTTAAAGTTTTTTCTTAAAAACGCTATTGAGATTTTATCCCATCACACACCGGTCCTCAAGCAAAAAGAAATGCGACTAAAATGGATCCAAAATTCGTTTGAATAGGAATAAGTTTCTGTATTATATGTAGTTAAAAAATCAATTGAAATTTAAATCCTAGCTGATCCTTTTCTCGAAATAATTGAATTTTAAGATTTATTTTACTAAAAACTTAAAAATGCATGTGATTGTATAGATCATTTAAAAGAAAGTTTGCAATTTATAGACAACAATAATGGTTTGGGATATTAGTCACAACAAACTGGTTAATCAGTACATCACGAATTTTTGGGAAAAATACAAGATTAACTCGCTCGAGGATGAATCTTTCTCATGTAGATTTTTAAAAGCAATGGTGGAGTTTTTCTTCCCGACACATTTAATGTAAAAAGTTTTTTTTTTTTTTTCTTTCAATATCAGAAAATACATAGCCAAATACATAGTTGGTAATGTTACAATGTTGAAATACAAAGTTGATATAAAGATAGAAAACTTAAAGATATGTTTAAAGAAAAAATAGTATTTTAGGGTTGCAAAAATTATGACAGGATATGAGAAAAAATTAAAGGTTTGTTAAGGATAGAAAATAACGTTTTATGGAAGAGTTGAACTTGAGTGAATTGGTGTTGAAGATGTCGATGTCAATGTTATTGGAAAAGGTTTGGTTGAAAAGAATAGTAGTACGGTGTAGTGGTGCTCGGTAACCAGTGGGAGTTAGAGGTTTGTTAGGTACGAAAGCTTCAGTAGACATGGCGGATAGACGTGGGACTTTAAATGAAAGTAGTTCAAGTAGGAAAGGTGAATCTATAATGTTATTGATAAGTCCAAATATAAAATTGCATTTGATGATCTTACGTCGATCCTCCAGTGTTAAAATGTTAAATTCCTTGCAAAGTTCCAGGTAGTCATAGCCTTGAGGTGGATATGTGTGGTGCTTGAGGAGATAACAGAATTTTAAGAATCTTTTTTGGATTTTCTCAAATAATTCAATGTCTTCTTGGAGGTGGGGATCCCAAATTAAGGCAGCGTAGACAAGTTTAGAGATTACGAGGGTGTCGAAGAGAATGGCGAGGATATGGATATTGTTAAAATGTTTAGTGTTGCGGAAGATCATACCAAGTGTTTGGGAAGCGGAGGAAGATATAGATTTATAGTGAGGGTAAAAATTTAAATTGCGTGTGAAGATGGCACCTAGGTCACGTATTTCATTTTTGCGGGAAATAATTTGTTTGTCTATTTTATATTGGAAAATGAGGGGAGATGTGGATTTGGAATAGGTGACTATACTGCACTTTGAGGGGTTGAGAGGAAGTTTGTTTATTGAACACCAGGTAGAAAGTTTGTTTAAGTTCTCCTGGAGGGTTCTACTGTCATTTTCGTCGTGAATTATTGTAAAAAGTTTAAAGTCGTCAACAAATAAAAGGTTTTCCACTGATAAGTAGTGTGTGACGTCATTTATGTAGAGTATGAAAAGAGGAGATCCGAGGACGGAGCCTTGAGGGACGCCTGAGGTGGCGATAAAGGGTTTGGAGGAAAAACCTTCATATTGAACAATATTAGGTCGATTTGTGAGGTATGATTGTAAGGTGGAGATGAGGTTGTGTCCTAAATCAAGTAAGCTAAGATTTTGGAAGAGGAGTTCGTGGTCAACCTTGTCGAAGGCCTTTGAGAAATCAGTGTATGTTACGTTAACTTGCAAATTGAGATCAAAAGATTCGAAGAGAGTTTGTGTGAATTGTGCTAAGTTGGTAATAGTTGATCGTTTAGGCATGCTACCGTGTTGGTTGGGTGAAATTGTGGGAATTAAGGCAGAGTTTATGGTGCTTGTAATCGATTTCTCAAAGATCTTCGCAAAGTTGGTTATGACGGATATAGGTCGATAATTTATTATTTGATTAATGTTTCCGGATTTAAAGATAGGCACAACCTTTGTGAGTTCCAACAATCGGGAAAGTGTTCAGCATTTAGGATTTGATTGAATATTTGTAAGAAGAGATTGGAAATGATTGGTTTTAGATCTTTAATTAAGAAGGAAGGAATTGAGTCTGCTCCGGAAATAAAAGATGGTTTTAAAGATGAGATTGCTTTATTTATGTGGGCACTCTGTAGTTGGAAATGGTTGGAAGGCGTGGATGTATTGGCGAGGGTGTTTAGTGGTAATGTGGAGGGGTTGTATACGAAATAGAAAAAATTGCTAAAATGGTCAACGATGGTTTGGAAGCCTTGTATGTTCAAATCGTTGTAATACATATCGTCAGGTATACGAGTTTTGAGTTTAGTGTTGGTGTTTTTCCAAAAGTTTTTGGGGTCAGAAGAAAAAAAAATGTTTAGAGGTTATGTTGGTGATGTTTGAAAGCAGTTTTTATTTTAAGTTTTAAATTGTGACTAAATTGATGGAGGGTGGATTTAAGGTAAGGACTTTTATTTCGTTTGTACCTTCTATAGAAGGAGTGTTTTAGGGTTATGTCAGAAATAATATCTTTTTGAGAAAGAAAACTAAAAAATGTAAAAAAATTTAACAAAAGCGAAAAAAAATTTTTTTAAATCATTAAAAATTAAAAAACAATTCAAAATAAATAAAAAAATAAAAATATATGTGATATAATACCAAGTAAAATCTTGAAATTCAATTATTTCGTGAAAAGGATCAACTAGGATTTAAAATCCAATTAATTTTGTAACTTGTACATATAATACAGAAACTTTCTATTCAAACGGATTTTGGATCCATTTTAGTCGCATTTCTTTTTGCTTGAGGACCGGTGTGATCAGGTTGGTTATATTTTTTGGGTAATCGACACGTAAAAATACATATTTGCATACAATAATGTATACTCTAATTTGGTATACCAAATTAGAGTACTATAAGTAAAAAATTGTTGTAACGGGAAGGTTTTCTTTGCGCGACTTATCACAAATTTTGTTTATTAGGTCTGTGTCAAAAGTTTAATTTCAAACAAAATTTCATTTGTAATAAAGTAAACTTTGTCGACTGACACTCTTATTTCTTTTGCAAAATTTATATATTAAAAGGAATTTTCTCAATTTCCACAGCTCTAAATTGGGCCACATAAAGTAAAGGTATTTTAATAGTTGATTGTAAATTTTTAAATTGAATAAAATTTTTTAGTTTTTTCTTAAAAACATGAGCTGAACTCGGAGGGGGGAGAGAAATTTATGAACAGACACAAGTGACACGAGTGAAGCTATAGGCCAACGTACATTGAAAATCGTAAAACGTAAATCGTAATATTTACATGAGAGAGAGAGAGAAAAGGATAGAAACATTGTCCGTCCTTTTCTATATCATGTAAAATTTACGATTTACGTCTTACGATTTTAAATGTGCTTAGGCCCTATGAGGATTCTTTCACGATCATTTCGAAAACGGAACCTAATAAACGTACATTGAAATAACCTCGTGCTAAGAAATACGATAAATTCTTGAAAATAAAGTTTTGTGCCTTAAAAGAGATGGCTACAAAAAGTTCTTTACAAAATAAGAAACTGCATTTAAAAATTTTATCTTATAAATTATGGATTTCAATAATTTAAGACATATGTGTCCGCCTAAAAAATGATTTGTGCAATTTATCCCTAGTCAATTTTAGATACTACAAATAAAGTAACATTTCGGGCTTCGGTATTTCCTAACCTCTACACTTCCGATGGGAATTGTGCGACCGCTACCTATTTCATCCCTGCAAAAAATCGTTTATTTTCTAAAATATAAAAATTAAAATTCTGTCTTGTTAATATATTAAAAGCTATTAAAATTCTGCAAAAAAATGGTCCCTAATTAAAAGAATTGGCGTAACTTTTAAATAAGATATTGGAAAATTTTTTAATTTGCATTGTTTTGTTGAAATTAACTGTCTAAAATAATTAACATATTTCCTTGTTCTTGAACTTAGTTTAAAATGATTTTACATGCAATCAAAATATCTAATTGTGATTAATGTGAAAATTTTTTCCAAGAAGACGCAAGCTGACAAAGTTGGTTCAAGAAATGTTAAAAAATTCATATGAATATATTTTAGAGTAAAATATCTTTTTTAAATATATATAAATAGGATTTTTATAGAAACGGTACTAGAATATTATGAAATATTCACTTTCAAAATTTTTAGAATTATTTTTTTTCGAATGAAAAATCTTAAAAATTTTTTAACATTTTTTAAACCAAATGGAAAAAATTATCACATTAATAACAATCGGATATTTGGATTGTATGTAAAATCAGATTTAAAATAAACCCAAGAACAATAAAATATGTTAATTCTTTTAAGAATAATGTCAAGTTTGAGAAATCAATGCAAATTGAAGAATTTTTGGAATATGCATGTATTTTATTTAAAAGTTAACCTAATCCTTTTGCTTAGGGCTCATTTTTTGCAGAATTTTAATAGCTTTTAATGTATTATCAAAACAGAATTTGAATTTTCATATTTTAGAAAATAAACGATTTTTTGTAGTGATGAAAAAAGTAGCTGTCGCACAATTCCCGTTGGTGGTGTAATTGTTGAACTTGAAAATTTTTTGACTGATAAAAAACAAAGAGGGAAACTGAGTAATAACGCTTAGAACTGTTACGATTAGAATAGTTGAAGGTTTTGAACAATTTCAAATTTGTTAAATAATACTTAAGAAAGGAATCCTTTGAAAATTCGTCCAAATTTCTCAACTGAATTCCTACTTCAGCATATTATTGTAATCATTACATGTCATTTTTTCTGCATGAAACACAATCTGGATGTTCTGAATATCCTAACGACATCCTACAGATTTCTGGTAGCTAAACTTGTACAATATCGGAAACATTGACTCCACATTCTAATATTACAGGTAATATTATAGAAATATTACCAATATTTCTGCAAGTACAGGTACTATGGGTGCATAGATTACCTAAGAAAAATATTATATTTATAGAATTTTTAGCGTAATCAGATGATTCAGAACTCACTTTAAAATAATCAGAAACCTATTTAAGAAACGGAATTTTAAAAAACCGCTGGAGCCATGTCTAGAGAAAGATGAACTACCATTTAAATTTTCAGAGAATCGAGTAAACTGTACTGGAAGGTAAGCTGTGTGATCACTCTCTAGACAGATGAAGATTACCATTTAAAAACTCACATCTAACTTAAATTATCTCGGAGGGAAAAGTAATGATTATCATCAACTTACATATATCGTTTGTTACTTCCTAGTAAAATAAGTAGGAATATAAATGCGAAAAATCATATTTTCTTACCTTCTCTTGCCAGGCGCCTCCCTGCTCATCTCCTTCCCCGCAAACAAGAAATTCTTCAGCACATACTTTACGAATTTGGTCCTTCAATCCTAAAGCATAAAATAATAACAAGTGGATCAGTAAAACGTAACTAGATAAATGTTTCAATCGTACTGAAATTATAAATATATTTACCCTTCATTTCGGCACGAGTGTAACCAACATTTGGAAAGACATCATTCAACAAACTGAATAATAAGGGAATATCTTCTGCCACTAGTTTCGGAACCAATGTTTCACACACAGATTGAATTAAAATCTCCTGCTCGGGTAAATTTTCAGCAATTGATGCCTCATCAATATCTACATCACCACGGTTTTTCATTCCTTCCTTAATTTTTTGTATACGGTCTCGTTTCACATTTCCAGCAGAAATCAACACGGACTTGAGTGCACGTAAACCGAAGTCGTAGTGAGATTGATTTGACAGCTGTTCGTCGCACAGCCTAAACAACAAATTTATCGAGTAATTGTACTAGAATACTAGAAATTCATCTTTGCTTATTTCAATTCTCATTCAGGAATTAAGGAAAATTCTGCAAATTTTTAAAAGGAACACGAGATAAAGATAATTACTCACTTAAAGAATGGCACTATTTTGCAAGCCAACTTTTCGGCCGTTCTGAAACCTTGACTGAATAACATAACTTCAGCGATTAACTGACGATCTGGTGTAGTCATAGCTAGAGATCTAAACAATTTTTTCAAATTGTCTGGCAGATTGGATCTGCCAGCGTAGCCAGGATTCATTGTAATAAATATTGCCATGTCGGTCGAGACTTTCACCTGTTTTCCAACCAATTCAACACAGAGAGTTCCTTCCTTTTTACCTTCCATTTGACTTTTCAGAGCTTCCTGAATAGTTTGTACTTGTTGTGAGACAGCTGACAGCATTCGCTCTTCCAAACGATTGAACTCATCGAAACATCCCCAAGCACCGACTTGACAAAGCCCGACAAATATGCGACCCATAGCCTTAAAAAAGATTACAATGAATTAAAGATTCAAGAATTGGCACAAATGGTACGGTGGAAAACTCACCTGGAAGTCAAATGTTTCATCGCAATTGAAGACCAACACAAATCTGCCGAGTTGATGGCCCAACGCTTTGACAGATTCAGTTTTTCCAGTTCCTGCAGGTCCGAAAGGTGAACCTCCCAGACGTGCTTCTAGAGCCTGAGTCATTGTTAGATAACATCTGTCGGTGAGAGGCGTCTGTACCAGTCTATCTTGAACGCCAAGATATTCAAAGCCGTAAAAGAATTTCGCATTCGCCATATGTATCGTTAGTTGCTGAAGAACGTCCGTTTGTCTGGGATCAAAGTAAAATCTCATTTCACAAAGCCATTCAAAAGCTTTTGGATTAGATACTTTATTAGCAATGAGTCTCCTAGTAACTGTGCGTTTGTGCACGAATTCATTAATCAAATGTTCGAGTTTTTTTCTCCTCAACGACGGTTGCTCCTGTAGGACAGAGTCTGCCAGAATATTCAAAGTTCCTTCAACTTGGATCAAAACTTTCTCCAAGGGACTACTATTGTTGACTGCCTGAGCCTCGTGTAAAGCAGCCTCAACATCCTCAGACCACAGAATTTGCGCTGCCAATACAATAATTTGTGCCTGGTAGTTGTCGCACCAGGTCATGAAAGCGTGAGGATTTATGTTCCCCTCTTTAAACTGTTTAATATCCTGCACCGCTTTCATTAAACTAGACGCGAGTGTTACTCGCATTGCCTTTTCCACAAGAGTCAACCATTCGTTAATCTTTGGATAATCAACGGTCGAGACGGGATTTTGGAATTTCACCTCTTCACCTTCGCGTGAAGCAATTCCAGTAATAACTGTATTGTCCTCGTTCAAAAGAATGGAAGCCACTCCAGCAAACATCTTTTTGAAATGCTTCTGAAGTCTGGCAACATTTTTACTGTTACCAATAATTTCAAGCAAATCCTCATCACCAACAAAGTAAAATCTTGGAAAAGATGTTCTCTCTCGTTCGAGATATTCGCCGAGGGCTTTTTGTATTTTGCCGAGAAGATCCGCGAGACGTTCGAGAGCTCTTTGAACACCCGGAATGTTTAACACATCCATCACCATCGGCGATTTGGAGACTTTTTTCATCAAACCAAGAAATTCGGAACTTATACTCTGAAAACGTGACGTTTCAACCGGCAGTAAAGTTTTGATATCTGCACTGCCGGAAAATATTCCCTCTAAATAAACCCAACGTCTTTGAACGTCTATCCACACATCGAACAGAGCATTTATTCTGTTCAGCTTCTCTTCCCACGTCAAAGCTTCTTCTTCAAAAACTTTGTAATACGGAGACAGTTTCATGGCAGCTACCGAATTAATGTGCTCCTTGACTTTATTGAACAGATCATCCCATCCTCGAATTAGACGACACTTGTTTTGATAATTTATTAGGTCCAATTCATAAGTTTGCCAAGATTCACGCACTTGCTTGAGGAACTCTTCAAGAGCCATTTCCCCTTGAGCGACGAGTATAATGTCTTTCACGATCCCTTCATTCTTTTGCAAGTTGACGTCCCACACTTGACCGAGAGTAAGTTCGCTGAGCACCCAGCTGACTCTCAGTTGCTTTGTAAGTTGCTTCCAGTGTCTCTCTTTCAAAGCATCCGACTTGAGTTCCACAATGAGCATATTGACTTTGGTGTAACTTTGCAACATTTTCTTGACATACTCGTAGGAGGAATATTGTCTGAGTCTCGCTGGGAGTTCCTTCAGTTGAGTCATCATTGTGTCCAATTGTTGGCGTAATTTTCTTGGTTGAACCGACAGCCATGGTTTTTCTCTGGTTTCATCAATCTGCGTCCAAATTCTAGATAATTCAGACCACACTCCTCTCAAGTCTTGAAGTTCCTCAAAGATCACTTGCATTCTGTCTTCACTTGCAGAAGTGGAACCTGGTTCTTGTAATTCCAATGCCTCTTTAGCTTTAGTGACATTATCTCTCTCTTCCTTCAATCTCGCAAACTTACTTTCAAACATTTGCAGCTGCTGGAGTGCATCGTCAGGCCGCAAATGACCCTCAACGGGTTTTCCCTTCTCCCAATCGGAGAGGAAATCTGAAGTCCTTGTTTCCACGGCCTTATCTTCAGCAACAATTTTCATTTGCAAGGAAGCTACCTGAGTCTGTATGTTGGTGTCTTTGCGCTTAATGATTTCGTTGAACGCTCCCCATTCACCGTCAATGTTGTCAACGTGCAGCCAAGTGGAAGGAAACTGGAATCTTTGGCGTTCTAAAATCCTTTGACCCTCTCGATAAATGTCAACTTGCTTCTCCCACACTTTCATTTTCCGTTTGAGGGATTGAACATAGGTTATAAATCCAACAGCGTCCGTTGTACTGGCAGCCTCAATTGACTGTTGCTCAAGGTCACTTCTGGACTTGGAAACTTGTGCATGGAAACTGGTCATTTCATTGCCCAGGAGGGTGCCGAATTTGCCCAATGTTTCCTTGTGCCACGAATCATATTTCAGTGAAACTTTACTTTGAACCTTAGCAAAGTCAATGATAATTGGTCCAAATTCTCTTCTCGTGTCGGATGTATCGAAAGTTGTTCTCGTCTTCTTTATATCGTTCAAGCACTTCATCCATAGACTGATGTCTTCCCCAAGCTTACCGTAAAGATTGTCGGGTTGCAAATCCCATAGAGCTTGGTACCTCAACCATTGATCTACATAAACAGCGACGTCCTTCATTTTAGTTTCAATGGCACCATAAGCAGCTTCCAGTGGTTGTTTACCCAGAGGTAGTTTTGTCAAGAGGTTTCTGTAAGTCCCCGACTCAGGTTTGTCAAGCCCCACCTGATATCTCGAACTTTGAAGTCGAATTTGAGAAGTGACGATTGCTTGCCAGGCGAATAATTGCTGCATAATTTGAAATCTTGCGTCTTCGATACTTGGATATAAATACATGGTCTGATTCGTGATTCGTACTTCGTGTATTTGATTTTGAATCTTCGGATCCCCACCTGGCTTATGAGTGGGCAGCGTCGGAGCATCTGTGTCCATGCTCAAATCAATTTCTTTCTTATGACCCATAAGAGCGTCGGTCCACGCTTTTATGCCAGCTTCTAACCTAGTTGCCAAATTCTTCTCAACCTCTTCGTCGAGTTTCGTCACCCAAATATGCAAATTAGAATAGTTCTTCAAAGACAATTCGTCGACAGATTTTTGAATTTTTGACAGAATATCGGCAAATGTGTTTGCAGAATATGGACATGTTTCCAGAGAACGTACGTCAACATCCAACTGTTCTTCAACCACTAAAAGGTCCTCAACTCTTTCTTGGAATGATACAACAACGTCTGAAAGTCGTTGTACGTACTGGTCTAATTTGTAACTTTCCCAAACGAGAGCAATACCCTAGAGAATTAAAACAATTGTTTAAACCGAATTGAAACTCTACCTAAATTATTCAATCTATCGTTGTCTTACCTCGGAAATGAGAACTAAAACTTCTTTGCGCATGCCAGCTACTAGGGGAATAATATTTCCTTTATCTTCAATCTGGAAGAGAATCATTTATTCCATTAAAATAAAAGTAGCCGAGAGGAACAAAAATAAAAATCTGTTTTGCGCGACAAAACTTGTTACCTTTTCCAATGTCCTCTCGTAAGTCCGAATACTTTCAATCAAACTGATGGCAAATGGATACAGTTGATTTGCTTGATGGGCTTTGTTGACGATTGCTAGTGGTACGCGAAAGCCAAGATTTTTTAAATTCCTCACTTCCTTAGAGAGAGTTATAATTTCTGGCAAGAAATTAACTTTCAGTTTCAGAACATTTCCACGTCCTAAGCGGGAACGCACACTTTCAATGGTAAAAATTCGACCAGTTACACCAATATTACGTTGCTGTACTTTACGAGCCCATTCATCAAAGATTTCTTGAGTTGAAAGTTTTGTGCGAAAACTATCACCATCTGCTTTCAACTTTTGTCCCTCAATATGATTCTCCCATCCTTTACCTGGAAAAATGAAAAATCCATGTGAAAATGAGTGAATGAATTACTGTTTCAAGAGGCATCAACCACAACTTACCTAAAACATCTTCCACGCGTTTCAAGTACATTGTCAGTTGATAATCAATTTGCTTAACCCAAATAATAGATCCAGCCACTGGTGGTAAATCTCTGATTAAACTCATTTTACAACATTTACTTTGAGCATATTGAACCTGCAAGTAAAAGTTGTTATCAATTTGTAACAGCAATTTTTCAAGTACACTAACCATTTAGAAAATACAGACCTTGAATTTCTCATGCAGAGCCTCGATGTCGTCTTTCACTCTTTGTATTAATTGCGTCTGATACTCCCTAATGGCTCCTCGAATATGAGGTCTCACAAACAAGGCATTGAATCTGGAAAAAATTCTAAACATTTCGTTGGCATTTTTAGCTGTTCCCAACTGATCTCTCAAGTGTGCCGTTATGCGCGCTTCTACACGTTCGATCCGTTCCTCATATCTGTGCACAGCAGCCTCCCACGATTCTAATCCTTCCTTCGTGATGTCTAAGCAATCAACTTCCTTAACATTTTCATAAGCAAAGTTCACTTCTCCAATTGCATTCGCATCGGCTGCGTCTAGAGCGAATTCAATCTCAACATTTTCATCCTCGGTGTTCTCAATAGTTGAATTGCTGTTCTGCCTGATGGTGGGTCTCAGTACACGGACAATGACTGTTCTTAGTTGCTCGTGTTGACGTCTGAAGCGACGCATATGCTCCATTCGGGTTTGAAGCTTCTTATGTGCTGGAGACACACGCCAAACCATTTTCATATGTTCGTCGCGCTTCTTTTTGACAACGTCTCTCAACAAGCCTGTCAGCTTATCGTATTCGTCATCCCATGTGTTGAATACTTCGAAGCACTGACCCATCACTTTCTCAAAGTCATCAAAAGGAATGTGCATCAGTCTGCGTGTTCCGAGAACTTTGAGTAGTTGCTGACCTAAGTCCCTGGATATTGCTTCCACCAATCTCAATACTCTCTGTATGGGATATTTAGTGCTTCGAATTTTTCTTAAATGAGTAAAAATTTGTTGAACCGCTGAACGAATTCTTTCGAGTTCGGTTGCTGACAAAAGATCGTTTATTGGAAAGTCCTTCATTAGTGGATTATAATCATTTACGGTAGCAAGAGCCTGCTTCAAACCTGTGTCTGTATCAAAACTCACTGTTGCATGAAACCGTTTTCCATGTTTCAAAATATCAAGAGTCAATGAGATTTCCAAACTCTCGCGCTTTTCTTGGATTCTGTGCAAGGCTCTTTCAAGATTTAACCAGAATGATATTTCCTGCAGAGCTGTGCCAGATTCTGGATCCCGGTTCAATTTTGTAACCTAAATCAGATAAATTAGAAATAGTTTTACGTTCGTTTTCCACACTTTAAAGAAGGGAAAAATGGAAAAGGTTATTTGTTTGTAATTTTACCTTTTGTATTTCTTTAATCCATCTGTTGACGCCATTTTGTAATTGATTGAGGAATGTCGAATCTTCTACTTTCTCACCGAAATCTGCTACTTTTGGTTTTCTGTTTTCGTCACTGCATTGCTTAATTACTTGTAGGACAACCGGATGTATGGGCAAGGAAATTTCAGGAATATCAATATTCTGTTGCAAATGCAAGAGACCCATTTCGAGTTCCGCGATTTTCTTCTCGACGGAAGGCGCCATCTTGTCGCCGTCTCTGTCCGCTCTTCCCGTTTCCTTGACGTAGCTCTTGAAGTACGGTGCCATTGTTTTACTAATAGCATGCAACGTCTCATAAGCGGGGCCATCGGAAAGTGTGACAATTCGTAATTGAGGATGAATGGCTTTATCAGCTTCCACTAAAGTGCCTCGTTTTATTAAAACTATAGATGCCATTTTGGTATTTGTGAAATGGATTTCATTAGAAACATAAAAAGTCATGTTTTCTTTTTCATCTTCACTTTCGCCATTGTCTTCTTCTACAACACAAATATTAAAAAAGAAATTTATGAAACTGACATAGAATGCAGTCACTGTCATCAAGAAGAAAATTGATGAAACGAAACGAAATTTCCTGAGAATAAAAAAGGAGATTTGAATTTTGCTCCTGATTCGATATTGAAACAAAAGTCAACATGATATTCTGTTTTTATTCAGATACAAAGCTAAAGTAGATTTTAAATCAAACTGGGTTTTATGATTGAAATAAAAATTTGTATTTTACTTCTGATTTGGTATCGAAACAAAAGTCATCATGATAATAGGTTTTAATTCAGATGAGAAAACGACTTTGTAAAATATCCAAGATAGCACACTCTTTTTCAGGAAGTTTACATCAAAGTTTAAATACATAAAAATATCCTCTTGGTGGCAAGTTTGCATTGTTATATTTCCTGTTCCATTATGATCAAGTAAAGTTATTAAAATCAATAAAAATTCTATTTTCGATCTTGTTCTTCCTGCGAATAAGTAAAATTTTATTGCATTGAATAATAAATAATATCTTATTACTTTAGTTTAATCATATGAATTACAATTTTTTATAGAATAAAAAAATAATTGAATTGAAACTTTGCAATTTAGTAGTTTTTGACATTCTTTGATGCTTTTGTATTTTTAATTAAATCTGATTAACATGTTTTATTTGCCAATGAAATATATGGATTAGTGAATGTATGTTAAGTTAATGAGGATAGTATATTTACAGCAATGCAGTCACTTATGTAGCTAGGCTTAGCAGAATCTTGGAATTAAAATGAATGAAGCGAAAATCAAGGGGCAAAGCAAAAGACGTTTGTTGCTAATTTTACTAGTACTAGCGCCTCCGTCGACCGCTTCGAGGTCGACGACGATGCTTCCCTATTTCTATTTTACATGACTTTTTTATTTTAAAAACTGTTACACAATTTTTCATATCAAAATAAACAATATTTAATTTTATTGATAGCATAAATAAATTTTATCAATTAATTGTATTAAAAATTTCATCACATTGGATCAAATAAAATATTAGAAATTTTTTATTTCATTGAAATATGTTCTGAACTTGTTTGCTTCATAAAAAATTGTTGAAAATGTTGTTGGAGAATCAAAATAAACAATAATTAATTTTGTGTAGAGCATAAATAAATTTCATCAATTAATTGTATTAAAAATTTCATCACATTGGATCAAATAAAATATCAAAAATTTTTTATCTTATGGAAATATGTTCTGAACTTGTTCGGTTGATAAAAAATTGTTAAAAATGTTGTTGGAGAATCAAAATAAACAATAATTAATTTTGTGGATATCATAAATAAATTTTACTAGATGCCCTATTTCCATTTTACATGACTTTTTTATTTTAAAAACTGTTACATAATTTTTCTTCTTGTTCTTTTATTCATATTTTACTAAACTTTTCTTATTAAAAAAAATTAGAAAATTAGAAATAATAGTATTTTTATTTTCTTAAAAAGTAACTTTATTTCTTAAATGAAAAAAAATTATGTAAATTATTTTTAATGATGAACTGTTGTCATGAAATGAAATCGCATACTTTCGTGTACCATCATTCGAGATTT